>JANIJG010018724.1:70162-80766 GCA_024611175.1 Megaceryle torquata
TCCTAAACCAAGAAAAAATAAAACCACTTTTTAGCGGGGTTGGTTGGTATTTTTGGTTTTTTTTGTTTTGTTTTTTTTTGTGTGTGTGTGTATGTGTGTGGTGGTGGTGTTATTGTTGTTTTGGTTTGTTTTTTATTACTCACTAAGAGAATTTTAAACTATATCAAAGTAAGACTTATTCAGGGACAAAAAGAACTTCAGAATGTGGCATGTGAGATTACCCTTTTTTGCCAAAACAAAACAAAAGTGTGTTTGCTTTGTTCATGCAAAACTCAGATGAAGATTAAATTAAATTTGGAAATCTGTACTGAATATCAACTAATGAGGCTATAAGGGGATTAAATATCCAAATACATTTGTGAGAGAATACTTTCTTCCCAGACTGAAAATCCCAAGTGCAACAAAAGTAAAATGCATTCACTTTCTTCAGCATACTCAATAGCATTAATTGTATTATTGCATGAAATGGGTTCTTGCTAGAGATTACTTATCAGAATGTTACTGAATAATGCATTTTGAGTATTTCTAGCAACACAGCATGAAGGAAAGACCACAAGAGGGAAAATATTTTGAAATGTTAATGAGAGCTATGTGTTTACTTTGCTGAATTCCTCCTTTTCCAGGCAAAGGTAATGTAGGTGCTGTGGGAAGGACAGAGAGGATCAAGTACCTAGTTCTTGGATATTGTTTCTTTTAATCTCTTGTCACTCTGAGTTTCAATGATCAAATATTGTACAGGGTAGCTTTGGCTTTCCAACTGAAACTTTGAATTCTTCAAGTCTTTTTTTTTTTTTTTTTTGGGGGGGGGTGGAATCTTTTCTTTATGGCCACTTTGAATGACTGATCTGAGAATACTGCATATCTCAGAGCATATCAGAATTTACTATTTCAAAAAATGAAAAAAATGTCAATACCTGAATAAAACTGTGATCTACAAAGAAACAATGGCTCACTTGTTCAGTAGGCTGAGTTCAAGTCAATACCACAAGCCTGCTCTGTGGCCATGGACAGGTTGATTATGCCCTGCAGAGCTGGGAAAACAGTCTCTGCCTACTTCTGCAGGCTGCTGTGAGAATAAATATACTACAAAATATGAGACAGAGTAATGAGTCCATATGAGAATCTGAGCTAGATATGTAAAGTATGAGCTTCCACTAAAGATATAGCACATTTCTTGTAAACATGTTCTGTTCATGAAGATTTGTTTTAAAATAATTCAGAGAAATGTGAAATGCACAGACAGCCATCTTTGAGTTTTTACCTACATATGAAATATGTCTAGATTATAGGTTGTTGATGGCCTTCTTGTTCTTTATAGAGAGTTCCTTGCTTTCTGGGAAAATAAATCAAAACAAAACAAACCCCAAAGAACCAAACAAAAGAAAAAAAACCACACGAAATACCCCCCAACACTCAAACAAACAAACCACTCCCCCAACCTACTGATCTTTATTAACTTTTCATATAATGCCCTGCTTCTGTCTTTATGACCTTTTATTACAAGTACCTTTTTTTTTTTTTTGTTAATGTATGGCAGGATGAGTTTTTGCCAGAAATTATATAACCTTACCTATAGTGTTACAAAGACCACTGAGCAGTGATTCAAAATCTAGTTCTCTACCAGTGAAATCTCTTTGACATGCAGTGGACAGCACTGAACCAGGGCAAATTCAAAGCCAAATTTCATGGCTCAGTATGTGGATTTGGGTTTCCTTTACTGCAGATCTATTAATATATTGAGTAATAGTTCAGATATCTCTGTATGTGAATGAATACACATCATAAAGCCATTAATGTATGCAAAATTTCTGAGAGAACAGCAGACAACAATGGTAAAACAACAGTGATAGGAATTCATTATGAAATGCATTTAAAGAATTTGTGTCTCATCAGTCAAATATTAATTATTGTGAAGAAAACAGACTGTAAATAATGGGGGACTGCAAAATAGACTGTCCCATATTGAACAGATAGGAAACGGCATTTATAACATTCATACCTGCCATCCTAAATCTCGGAAACTCACGTAAAGTTCATGTTTCTTACATGCTTGCTTTTGCTCACTTGTGTTATAATCTGCAGGAAGAAAATAATAATAAATCACTTAGAAGCATTGCTACAAGATTTAGCTACTCTTGAGCTCCTGATAAAACTGAACAATGGAAAAGAACAAACACACGGTCATTTATAGTCACTTATAGTCCTAGGGTAGGTTGTAAAGGCAGTGTAAACTTGGAAATGCAGAATCAGCAGTGTCAGCCTGATACAATTTGTGTACACAGACAAAACAATGCATGCAGCATTAGAGGAAACAGGTTTAGAAGATGTCTGGTTGCTGGGTTACAACTCTGAAAATAGGCCCACATGTAATCGAAGGAGATCAAGTGAGACCCTGACACAAGATATGGAGAAGTCTGTATGATGCCACAGGTTTCATTGACAGGTAAAGAATGTAGCCCAATTCAGAAGAGAAATTAACAATGATAAAAATTGTCCTGAAACAACAGAATTTCTAGAAGTCTGTTTAAACATTATCACATTTTGTACTTCAATTTTTACTATATTTTCTGGAAATATTTACCACTTGATGATCTTTAATTGGTAATACTAACAAAACCAAGCAGATTAACAGATAATTCTTAAAGAAATTTTGTAATGTTTCTACACTGTCATATATTTCAGAATAGAACCCTCCATATGTGCTTCTCCAGGACAAGCTTAATTCTAGAGATTCCTTGTTGCTTATTTCCCCTGAGTAACAGGAAAGGAAGGGAATAGGGCCATGCCTTCACCACATTAGCACCCCAGGGTTGGTTTATAGTGCTATTCAAGTGATGCCATCAGTAAGGCATGTGATGGAGCAGGGATGACAGGCTGTCTCCTCTGTTTCCATTTCAAGAATGCTTGAAGTGCCTTTTTTGGATCAAAATAACCATTCTGGCAAGGATAAAAAAAAATAACCAACAACAAACTTGGGTGAAATTCACAACACTAACAACAACAACAACAAGAAGAAAGTGTAAGAGTAACAAAATTTCATTTTTGGAAAGAGAATATGGCTTGAGGATGGGATGGAAAGATCCCTGTTGAAAAATTCCTGGAAAACTTTTTCACAGAAAATGGAAGGGAGTTCTACAGTCTGTGAGATAACCCACCGTGGTGCTTCACTATGTTTGCAGAAACTGTTCCAAATGTCTGGCCTAAAGAAGCTTTTCTTCAAATTTACCAACTTTTTGTCAGCTGTCCTGATCTGCACTATGATTGCTTCTCTGGGTTTCTCTAGTTACTCTGTGTCTTTATGAAGACATGCTGGCCAAAACTGAGTACAGTGCCAAATAAAGTCAAATAATTATTTCCTATGATGTTCAATTTATTTTCTAGCAGGAGTTTTGCAGCACAATCATGCTGTCAAATTATCAGCTTCAGATCCTTTTTTTTATATACTCCTGCCTGGTTGTTTTAGGTTTATGTTGTATTTATGCAAAACAGGTTGGGGTTGAGGATGCTGATGAGAACTGCAGCATGATGTGGCAGTGGCAACCATGAAAGAGTGGAGTTAAAGGGTTCTGAAAGATGACCAAGATCAATGACAGCATTGTAATCCTGGACTTCAGAAGAAAAAATTTCAGTTTTTAATTAGTTAGTGTAACACCAATCAATAAAATACAAGAAATACAAATTATTTTTTTCTGCTTTTATCTCACTGCATTATGAACAGAAATTACATAGCTTTGTTTCTGAGTTTCCTGGTGTAAATCACTATTTGGTATTTAAATGTGAGGCATCCTCTAATGATCAATTACACTATAACTCTTTCTAGATTGTGTGAAAACAAACAAATGCAAACACAAACAAAACATAACAAACAAAACAGAACAAACAAAACAGAACAAACAAACAACAACATATAAAATTAAGCCAGCCTTTGTTTTAAGGAAGAGTTATGTGATCTACTTTGGAAACAAGTTGTCTCATTTTGATTTAATTATTTTTGCTTTCATTTACACTTTGATAAACATATAACTGTCTAAGTAATAAACAGATCAGTCCTCTGTGCATAGCAGGTAGGTAAAGTTCTTAGCAACACAGGGATTCTGACCCCAAATCTATCAAAAATTGGCCAGATGCTGAAATAATGTACACAAAGATTTTTTTTTTCATGTTGTGTTTTTGTGTATCTTCATGAATAATTCAAAAAAGGTGTTGTCTATTGAAAAGGAAGAACTGAGTTGCACAGTGGGTCTTTCATTTTTGACATGCTGAGAATACAGTAAAGCTAATCACTTAAGTTCAAGAACTTAGAAAAGAAAGCGGCAAAAGACAAAAGAGAGGAGGAAAAAAAAGATGACCAAAAGCAAAGGAAAAAGAATGCTAAGTAGAAAAAAGAAAATAAAAAAAAAATAAAAGAAATTGAAAAGGAAGAAGAAAAGAGCAAGGAGAAAAGGAAAGCATGACTATAGTAAAGTCAGGATTCATGTACAGAGAGAAGTATAACCAAAGCCTTTGACATATAAATGACAGTATACCTACCTGGGTCTGGTTACATAACCTCTGGCTACATAGATGAGCATTTTTCAATGTTTGATTTAGGTGCTGTAGATACAAGATTATGGAACAAGCTTGGAAACAAGGACCTATACCACACACTGAGATTTGCCCATCCCTGTGTCCTTTATGTCAACAGGGAGTGAAAGATAAATATATTTTGTTGACAGTCCACAATGAGGAAGATGATGGGCAGAATTATTTGGATTTTCCTGTGGTTTAAATATGAAGAGATAAATAATATTTATAATGCATTGCTCATTACTGGAAGTAGAGAACTGGGAGAATCAGCTTTCTTGAACAAGCCTGCACAGAGTATTCCCCAGTTTCTGGGGCTGATGAATAGGAAGAAAAGGTCATAGCTTGTCCCTGATAGCAGTCTTTCCCCATGGAAGGACTGTATTCTGCAAAGATGCAAAGATTTCAGAAGAATGTGTTCTCTCCTCCATGTCTTTTTTGCAAACTGGAGCACCTGGACAAAATCTACACATTGCCTGGGACATCAGTGTGCTTATCTGCAGATTTTAATGAGTACTGTTGCAACAGCTACTAAAAGTGTTCTGGATCACTGACAGTGTAAAAAGCCGCATCACTGTTCATTAATGGCAAGCAAATAAAAGGAGTTTGGTTGTAATAGGGGGACTGTTGTGGCAAATTGCAACGTAAGAGCATGGGAGCTGATTTGCCATGGTATAGGAGCAACTCCTCCAAGCAGTTTTGCTACAGAAGATCCCGCTGTGTGACGTTGTATTTACTTGTGTGCCTGCAGCTTTGCCACCTATTTCAGCATGCCTGCATCTTGGTGATTCCATCTCCAGTCAGAGGTTGTTGTCCCTGCTTTTGACGTAACTGCACCTGAAATTGCTTCTAAACCTAATTTTGGTTAAACAATATGGTTTTCTTGAACTACAGTCTTTTTGGACAGAGATCTGGCATGGATCAACATATATATTGATGTACTGCTACACATATGCAAACTAGATGCTTAAAGATGTTTGAAGAAAATTTGTTTCATAAAGCACATTTCACTAGAGATGTTCTGACTTTCTTGTTATACAACAGCTCTCGAGCATAACTGGATGCACAGATGAGGCTGACTAGTGTATCGCAACATACAGACAGCTCTTCCTGAAGTAATTCTCATGCCAGTGCAACTTGCTGGGGTGTGTTGAGTTATTCCAGGTTAAACCAGCAAGAAGCTTGTGTTCGACTTTCCTGCTATAATCAAAGAGGGTTAGCAAATCTATTCAATTCTCATTTCCTCATGGACTGGAACTACAGGATTCAATCTGAAAATATGATAATTATGTTTATCTCATGGGTACCATATACTTAGATTATTTTTTATTCCCCCCAAAATAATGTGATTCTCAAACTTAGAAGACATTTTCCAGGAAATGTAAAAAATCTTTTAAAAAATATATTTTGTGCATAGAGTATATTACTTACCCTTAAGGTAAAAGGTTGTGTTTTGGAGTTAGCACAGTTGCACAGACCATGTTTGACTGTACTTAAAACAAACAAATAAAAAACCCCACAAGAAAACACTCATTTTGTGTCATTCAGTCCAAAGCCCTTTTATGAAAATAAGGAATTGCATCATATGGTATCAGTAAAATAGAAGGAACAGTTTTTGCAGGAAAAAAAAGCACTGATCATACTAGAATTATACAAAATGCAGACTCAATTCATCTACTGAGGTAAATTAATTCAGAGAGAGCATCAGCTAACAACCCTAACTGATGTGCATGGATGCTAAGTCAATTTTTAACATACTGTTTCAAAAAAATCTGAAGAACTTTAAGCATTTAATGAAAAGAGACTGTTTAGTCAACATAAACTTATAAATACTGAATGATTAAAAAAAATTATGTTCTGCTATACATATGTAATTTTTTTTTTTACTAATAAAAAGATTAAATTGTCCTGTCTGGCACTTCTTTCATTATTTATTTATAACTGCTCCCCTGCAATACTGACTAATAAGGGGTTAGAAATTAATTGTGCAGCTGAGCTTTTGTTGTGTAGTCACACAGAATATCAGAAAATTTTACAATACTCAAAAAAACACCAAAGAAAATTCAGTTGTAAATAGAGATCCCTGGTATCTTAATAAACGTCAGAGGCTTTTTAAAAGCTGGGGTCCTCAGAGGGAACACGTGCATGTCTAAGTCATCTGCCTCAGAGAAGTAAGCATGCTTGAGGTCCTCTATGGAAACTGAAGACACGGTATTTTTTCTACCTATACATCATATACAAATAGAATTGAGCCAGTACTGAAACAATAGTAATTACTGCTGTGGATTAAAAACTCTTTTTCAGGTATGTTTTAATACTAATTTTTAAACTTAAAGTGGAATATTATTCCAGTAGGCCACCAGGTAAACTAAAAAAAAAAAAAAAAAAGTTTAGAAAGGTAAGTTACTAAAATAATTTCTAAGACATCCACAGGCCATAAGAATAGCATCCATATTAAGGTTCTGATATGCCAGTACTAAAAACATACTGCCATGGTTTTAGAAAGATGTCTTTTCACACCCTGCCCCCAAAAAGTAGAAGTGTTTGTTCAAAACTGACAATATATAGAAAGTGACTTTGTACTTCTAGCTGAAAGAACTGGAGCAAAATTTATTCCAGTCTCTAACAGAATTAACAACTTTTTCAAGCACATTATTGTCAGTACCTTTCTGGTAAATAAGGGATTGAATTCACTTCATTCAGGGACACACCAGGTATTTACATCAATACATGTCAGCTGGTCTGAGCTTGCAAGCAGTTTAGTTCGCAGTTTCACAGATTGGTTAATTTTCCTCATTCCATTATTCAGATATTTCTGTTCCATCTTGGCTTCTTCAGCTAAACAAGAGTCCAAACACTGGGTTTTTTGCTGAAGCTTCCTAGACAAGCTGTTGGGGTGCAACCCTTCTCTCTACTATCTCTACTTTTTTTTGTTATGCATAGCAAAGATCTCATCCAGTTGCCTACTACCTAGGACTAGTTTCAAGTTCAAATACAGCCTTTCCCAAACTACTCGGTCATTTCACCCTCCAGGAGGCCATTATACATGTAATGACCTAGCTCACAGAAGGGTAGATCATGCTCAGGGCCAACATAATGAAAGAGGTTTAAGCAAAGCTAGAGGGGCACTTAGAAATAGAGTGAGAACACAGTTTCTGACACTTCAGCCTATGAGCAGTATCCTGTTGACCTGCTATGATTCCACTGCATTTGAGAGGTGCTCATAACTCCTAGAAACAAGCTAGTAAATCATACTTTTATCTTACCTGCAACACTTGGCATCCTGGAAGACTCCTGATAACTGCTGGATTTGTTGCGGTTCTGATTTTTCCTTTTATTGTTGGCTGCTCGGACAGAACGGAAGAGCACTTCACTTGCCTTGAAGAATGCAACCATGAATGGTTGCTTTGACTGAGGGCCATGTCTTCCAATCAGGCCAGCAGATTTAACATTTATGCTTCGACCTATAAAGCAGTGGAAACTGTAAGTTAAAAGATGACCTTCTGCCCCTCCTGAAGCCTCTGTGAGAGTTCAGCTGCTGACTGAGACATGGCAAGGACTTTGCCTGTAATCCTGAATTTAAGTGATTAAGAAACCTAACCACATTTTGTTGAATGGAACTTAAAAGACAAAAAATGCAACAATTTACGTAAGTTTCAACAGCTTTACAGGTAGTTTGTCATTGCATAAAATTGCAGTGTCTGAGCGCGCTATATATCTTATTCATTACAGAGGTATTTTAATTCAGTCTCATGTAGAAATCTATAGAACTGAAAAATAAATGAGCCCCATTAAATTCTATAGGCTATAGAAAGGATAATGTAATGCGGTCATCTAATTTTTGCATCACTTGAGCATCAGATGTGGAACCTTATATTCCCAAAGCAAACCAGTAGCAAATAGGAGTGTAGATAATAAATATACTACTTCCTTAAAAATAAATATTGTGTAATGAACTGATACTCATTCACTAGCAATGCAATGAATTGATGTTCATTCACTAGTAAAGGTAGGAAGGCATTCAGTTCTTCAAGAGAACTGAGTTTCAAATATGTACATTATTGACTCTGGTTCTGTTCCCAGGGGATGTGCATATTTCTTTAAAATATTTGTTCAGTCAGGACTGTGTGGTAACCTCACTATATTATAGGATTTAAACCTCACTAAAAGGAAAGAAAGCAAAACAAGTCACTGAAACTGCATCAGTGACATTTTAGCAAATAAACCCTTGCTCTTAACAGAATTTATTTTGGCAGCATAAACACTTTTGTGCATACGTGTATTCTGCAGAGCCCTTCAACTGTCAGAAAATGAGACAGTGTCATGTGAAGCTGTGCAGCTGTGCTGGGTGGGGGACACAGAGATCCTTTAAATGGGAAGGTACAGACACAGGCACCAAGTGCTCTGTGTGGCATCGGGGTGACTGTGGACTCTTCTGAGCCAACGAGACAAGTTTGCTACGCCAGTGACGAAGGAGCCTCACAAACGTATACTGCCGATAAAACAATCGTCCTGAAAAAGAACTTGCAAATAAGCATAGGAGTAAACCTTACAGAAATAAGCATATAGGTTTCCTTTTCAAACACAAACTCACAGTGGCTGTAAGCCAGAGTCTATATTTCTTAGAAAAACTCTATCACTGGCATAAATGAAAGAGGCAGTTTGATTTGTGGTTAAAGTAGTTTCCATTCTACTTCCACTGTAACAAATGTATTAATTCAGCTCAGACTTCCTCCTTCTGGCAGCCCTTTTGCAGTAAAAAGAGAAATTAGAAGTTCCAGCCAAATACCATACCTTGAACTGACCCACTTCAATACATAAACACTTTTACAACATGTTTATTCAGGTGTAGCACTTTAAATTGGTTTAAGATGTTTCCAGTGACAGAGAGCCCAGCAAAGTCAGGAGAAGAACTGAGAAAGTTAGCAGTTATGGAGCAGAGTAATTGGCAACATATTCTGAACAATTTTGATAATTACTTTTTTTGACTGCAAGAGAAAAATATATTTGTTGAAGCTTCTGATTTCATTTTATATGGCTTTTTAGTCTTGTGTTTCTTTAATTCTTCTTTTCATGTATTTGAGTTACTATTAAATAATTCAGTAACATTACTTTCTATATGTTCCAAACTTCTGTTTCAAGTCAGATATGAAAAACTGTACAGACTATTCTCTATTCATTGCAACATGGACAAACTAGCCTCTTACCACAAAGTTCCAAGTTTCCCCTCATTTCTAGAGGGAATATTTCTATTTTTCTTTAGTTTTTGTTCCAATGACTTTCAGAATTTTAATTTTATCTGTAAAAGATTAATACCTTACTGGTGGACATTTTAAGAATACTATTAGATTTATATACTGAGGGCTGTAAGGATGTGTGGAGGTTTTCTGAATTTAAATCTAGGTTCTCTGAATTTACAATGGTGGATATTGTGTGCGAAGCAAAATATCCTTCAAACCAATGTGAACTCCCTTTAAAATAACTTTTAATATTATTAAGTTTCCTCTGGGTTTCCTTTAGACTTCAGCAATGAGATGGCTATTAAGATTCCACAAGTTTGGTCTTACTTAGTTATTCAGGGTATAGAGATATACTATAAAAAATTAATCCTGTAACCCACAGCTTTTTTACACACAGAAGCAGCTTATGTGACTTCATTCTTTATTTGCTTGATCTTTTAAGCAGCCAACCTGAGTTTCAGGACCCATTTATTCAATTCCTGAGTGGTATAGGCACTGGATCTGCTTCTAGTGCAGTCAACAGGAAAATTTTATTTACTTTGGTGGGTTCAACATTAAACTTTTCTCTCTCAGTTTATCATATACCTTAGCTTAATTGTAACTTTCAGAAGACGAAGCAATCAAAATATACACTGCCCTTGAGATGCTATACTTCTTCTTCTGAGGATCTCTGAACTGTTTTGTTTGGAAATTCAAACCACATATGTTGTCTCCATTTAGGTTGCTTCTGTGCAAAAATAAAAATAAAATAATAATAATAAAAAAAAAATGCATTGACAGGACTTCTATTATCCTTTAAAA
>JANIJG010018724.1:80866-97543 GCA_024611175.1 Megaceryle torquata
ACAGCTGACGTCTCAACATTTCTGTTTTTTTGATGAGGACTCTGGAAAATTATCTTTGACCAAGGCTTGAAATGTAATATTCCAGAAAAAAGAAAAAAGAAAGCAAAAAAAAAAAAAAACTGGATTTTTTATTCATATCCTTTAAAAAAAAAACATGTGGAAGATTTCCATCAGTCTAAGAACACAAAGCTTTGCCCCTTCCTGAACAGGAGGTATTTCAAAGTACGCTGCCTCAGAAACGCATCAAACTTTCTGCCACAGCAATATTTCTATCTGTGTGCCATGGTCTTATTAGGTAGTCCTCATTTTTGCCCATAGTGTGGATTTCAGAATACAGTAAGAAAAATCTTAACCTGAATTGACCTGTACAGCAAGAAGCACCCATAAGCTTAATTTTTAGTAAGTGGGTTTTGTCTATCATTTCTTGTAAGCATTTAGAAAAATCTTGGCTTTAACAACTGAAAGTCCAGGTCTCTCCAGTATGCAGTTGTTCCATACACTGGTATTAGAGGAATAGTTTCTAAAATCACATGAATGAGTCAGGCTGACCTGCGTAACTACACCTTCCCTTGAAGCTTCATCCACATGAAACTGGTAAAACCAAAACAACAAGGTGTATCTCTCTGCTTTTCTTGAGCATCTAGGACAAGGATTGAACACGGTCAAGCATTCTGAAGAATGGATTTGTTATTTAACCTTCCATTGTGTCCTTAATTCTGAGGCTTTCAAAGACTGTTTTTAAGACTTCAGAAGAAAAGAAGAAACTGCAAGAAATCAACAGTCAGATAGTGTCTGCTCCACTGAACCTAGCCACTTGCAATTACCCCTACACCTATAAAAAAACCCCAAATAAACATAACAGATGGACTTACTCTGTGCTGGGATAGTCCAGAGCCGTCATATTCCTCACATTCTGGCATGCATTTCTCAATCCTGCTACGATAATTTATTATCTCTTCTCCACATTGACAGGTATATTTGTAGGCTAAGACTTATTTAAAGCATTATTTTCCAAATCTGCTGAACTCCTTAGTCCTTATTCATATGATTTTGAGTCTTTGGCAAGATGTATTTGTTTAACTTGGCATTTAAACTTATTTTTGGCTTTTATTCTATTTGATAGTAAAGTGCCCTTAGCAGTTTGCATAAAAGCTTGTATGGAAATGCTGGTTTGACTGACTAAACTGAATGAATATTATTTGCCTTTTCACATTCTATCCCACTTATAATAAAGGAACAGCTTCTGCAAAAATGAAGTTCCGCTTACCAAAAGGTCCTACCTC
This sequence comes from Megaceryle torquata, assembly GCA_024611175.1. Taxonomy (NCBI): domain Eukaryota; kingdom Metazoa; phylum Chordata; class Aves; order Coraciiformes; family Cerylidae; genus Megaceryle; species Megaceryle torquata. The sequence continues at coordinate 82,150 of JANIJG010018724.1, forward strand.
AAGAATTCTGATTTATTTAATTATTTATTTTTACCCACAAAATACATAGAGAACTCACAATAACTGTAAAGCTGTTGGCTGTTACTATGTCCACTTCACAGCTGCCACTTGCAGTCATAGCATACAATTAACAGTAACATAGCATACATTTTTTTTCTTTAACAGTCCAGTTCCATCTTAAAAGTTAATTTTCCCCCCTAGCTGGTCCAAATGGAAATGCAGGAGCCTTTCAAGCTTTCAGTAACTATCTGTCTCACAGTTCTGACCTGGAGACATTGCCTTGTTTTTCACGACATCTATAAAGCTGACTTTTTTCAGAGGTCACCAGTGTGGATGCCAATGACAGTGGTAAGATTTGTGACTTGGCTGTCTCTCCTCAGGCAGTATATATTTTATGTAAGGCAGTGAGCAGACACTAATTTTGCAAGAGCTTTCAGCCATTGAACATCTTGGCCAGATTTACACTGGCAACACAGAACAATGAGTGATTCCAAGACCCATTATTTTGTCCTGAGTCATCGAACTGCAGCAAACCACTGATTTTGTTATGAAAAACAAGCACTTATTTACATTCAAAATTATTCAACAAGCCACAAAACACATTTTATGGATTAACCACTAATGCTAGATCACAGTAGTTATTTTGGTAATAATTTTATATATTTGTAGATAGAAATGAAAACTTTAGTGATGCTGAGAATTCATTTCTAGTTTACTGGGAAAAAAAGAAAAAAAGACATATTCTGCACCTATTGTTTCCTCCTTGTACAGAGCAATATCTGAAATGAGGCTTGGGAAAGGACTTTTGGAGAAAGACTCTGAGCATACAAGGTCCAATAACATCAAATATTTGAGCAAAAACTGTCCTGAGGCTCTGAGTCTGAAACCTTGCAAAGTAGTTTTCAAAATTAGATAGAAAATTGTGTGGCTTGTCATGTCTGAACAGTGCTTTTGAGAGCAGTGGAACTTCATGGAAACAAAAGAAATGAGGTAGAGTTTGGCTACTAAATCTTAAATGAAGACTTATTAAAAACAGGGGAAGAGAAAACAACACAGATGTGGTGGTCCATATATGACATCTTCAACTCTCCAACTCCAAAGTATTTTATACACTCTCTATTGTATCATTTACATAAACTGCAATGCAAACTTTTCCTCGGTGGACATATTTATCTATATCAACATAAAATATGTTTTTGAAATAAGCTTCACATGTTTTATTAATTCTTTTGTTCTCTGGAGGCTTTAAGGAATTCTGAAAAATGGGTGGCAGTGGACTGTCTGCTCTGCATTTTCTAGGCCTCAAAGCTTTAGTCAAAACTAAAGATTCAGATTTTAAAAAACCCAAAACTTATATTTTGTTGGTTTCCTTCACTTCAGTTGAAGGAATTTTGCATATATTTTTGATTTTAATATTAATAAAACTCTAGAAGAAAGCACTTGGGAACATGTTGGGGCCATGGTATGCTGTAGAATGTGGCAGCACCATACATGCTTACACAAAAGTCAGTTTAATCATACACAAATATGCTTGCTAAGTACTTGATTTATCCTTTCAGTTCAATGTATTTAAACTGTGAATGGCTCGTGGGAGTCCTAGGGTTTTTCTGTGCAGTTAAAAATGTGTTCATGAAGACAATAAAACAAGGAGAGATTAGATTAATTGGTCATCCACCAAAGAATAATATGGATAAAAACCTTCTGAATGAAATGAAACACAAATGCCATTATCTCCAAAATACTGGTGCTGAGAAGCAGATACATCCTTCATCTGTCAGGGGAGCGGGGTGGAGGGGGAATTGCACAGCTGTACAGCCAGGACCAGTATGCACCAGTATGCAGTGTGGGCAGGAGAAAGGACAGAGGCCCATCTCATCTCCCTGACCCTCCTGCTTAAAGTAAGTGTGCCCTTACTAACAAAGCATTTGTTCACATCTCCTGATAGAAACAGACACAAGAAAATTTTGACTGTAGTTCTGACCCAGATGGAAAGAGGGGTTACACCTATCTGAGTAAATTAAAGCGTGCCCAGGAGCACTCCCAGGAGCTGAATCACCAACTCTGCTCAGGGTGGAATGGTGGTCCTGGTGCACTTACAGCCTATGCCAGCTCCACCACAGAGTGCACAGCACCCCAAGGCAGTGCTGCATGGACTTTTCCCAGTGAGGCAGCTGCTATGGGGTGATCCTGTTTTGGAGATTGAGATTCATCCCTCCAGCTTGTTTCACACCACAGTATTGCTGAGCATGTTTAATTTACTAATGTAACTTGGGCCAAAGTCAGCTCTGAACCAGAACTCATGTAGCTGTACTTAGGCAGTGCTTGAGCTCAAGCTAATAAAACCTGCTGAGGGGCAGGATATATTAGCTTGGGTTGAGTGCTGTGCTAACATGGCTATATGGCTTCCAGATGCCTCAGAATTTAGGGAGAACTATTACATGCCAAAGTCCATATATATATATATCTCAATATAAATATATATATCATAAATTCCCCCACTGTAAGGACATTAATGAAGGTGAACTCACTTCTGATACTTGGCCTTGTAAACACCAGATCCACCAAGGGACTTAAATGTAACAACACAGCGGCATCCTCCAGAGTACCTGATGGCTACCATGGTCATGTAAGTTAGGTGCCAACGTTGACTGAGGGCAACCTTAGGATGAGACTGATAACATTTAGTGTTGTACAGGTGAGGCTAAGGCAAATATAAAGTATGCTGCCGATTACCTGAAGAAGCCAGGGTGCTTCCACAGGTTGCTATGTGTTGAAAGCAAGCCAGCCACCCTCTGCAACATAAAGAATATGGCCATGTTGCCTCTCTGAGGGATTCATAGGAGCATGGGATTTTGGAAGGCCCAGGATGAAAGGAGGTGAGGCTAAAAATGAAAGAGGGTGTCTCTTAATGTCTTCTTCATTGTCGCTGGAGAAGGACCTCACCAGTCTTTCTGCAGCATGGAAGATTAAAAACGAAAACCCCTTCCAGGAGACATGTGTCAGATTGTACCTAAACCTGTGCTGGAGAAATAATTGGCCTTCCCCAGGGCTTCATTTGGATTAAGGAACATGTTTCTTTCAAGTTTCCCTTTGGTCTGGGAAAAAAAAATAAAACCAACACAAACTGAATTAAGAGTCAGAGTCAGGGAGCTGAGGATTCCTGCTTCCTGCCCACCTCAAACAGCAGGAAAAACCAAAGAAATCTTCCATAGGACTATTCAGTAACAGAAATCACCTTAATCATCTTGGGCTTTTCAAAATTACCACCAGTTTCTTGCCCTTTGATGTACAGGCAGATGAAAAATACAGAGAGTTCCAGTATTCTAAGAAAAGGCACAGAACTATATAGCTGTGGGGCTACCCAGGATGTTGTATTGAAAGCTGTCTATTTGGAGACTGTTTTATTCTGTGGACCATCAACTGTTAACATTCAACATTATCTTTTCCTGTTTTCTGTAGACAACACTGAGTTCTCTTCAGTAATGATAGAAACAGAAAAAGCAATACTCTTGCAGCCATTTATACTCCTCCAGTACAGGTGATGTTCAAACTGTTTCTAACTTCCAATTATAAAGAAGTTAATGTTAATACAAAGGTGCTGATTTACTGGAACATGCTTTAAGTCTTAGGAGACATATGGTATATATACAGGAAAAGTGTAGCATGGAGCTTTTTGATTTTTTTTTCTGCATCTGCATTGATTTTATGCTGTAATTCATCTAACACATCCATTTCCATCAGTGTGAAAATGATCACCTCTTGTTTTAAACACCATGGAGGGTTTTGGTGTCAAAAAGAGGGAATTGTCCAAAAGGGGATGCTGCAGAATGTTGAGGAGACATTAAAAAAAGAGAATAAAAAAAACCCCTGTTCCTTAATTTACCAGACCCCGAGGGAAACAGTGCATTATATGTTGACAGCTTCCATATGTGTCATGCAAACCTTTATTCTTACTGTTCAAAATAAAATGTCCCATTAAGAGAAAAAGCCTACATTTCACGCTAAAATGAGATGTATGATACCAAATACTGTCTTAAAGGAAAAAGAATACACATTCCAATGTCATGTGGCTTTTTGTACTTTTTTCAGCATTTTCAAAAGGGGAAAAATACGAATTACAACAACCAGACATTCTTCCAAAGTTGTTTTTATCACACTGTTATATTAAATAGTTACTTTTATTATTATTATTATTCCTTATGTAGACATTAATATTTATGCACTATCTTCAGGGATTACCAAAGAAATATATCTACACCAGTAACTGCCTAAAAAAGTCACCGAAAGATAACTGTAAGAAAGATTGCTGCTAATGGTAATGATAACAATATTGTTCCAATCAGGAGTCTCTAGTAGTTATTGGCACCTCATTTTAAAGATGCAGTGTGAATAAATCTAAAAATTAGTCTGAATTTCCTGACTTGATTATCCAGGGCCCCAGTGAAGCACATGAATACCTCAAACAGGAATCCTCTGACTTAACAGAATCCCATTTAGTTTAATATCTGTTGGAATAGAAAGGTGGATGGATCAGGTCTTATCATAAATGTGCCTCCAGTTATGAAGGCAAAACTATTCTACCTCCCGTAAAACCAAAAGACAGCTGAAAGAATGAAGAAGGTGTCCAGGATTCTCTGGGTTACAAACTGAGTCCATGACATACTGAGTCATATATAAAAATTCTTGTTCCATCTGTACACAAACGTGTCATTCAACTGCTGGTTTTTCTAATAGCTTCCAGAAGTAACAGAAAACCAATAAGAATAATCAAAGCCTTAAGAGCAAAATTGTAAGAGCATGAAGGGATGATTTTCCTTATGCTAAGCTGAAGAGGTATAGCACAGGTTTTCCCTATAGTTTTGAAAACTTTAGATCCTAGAAGGGCACTCTTCTTGTATGAAAAAAACAGGAAAGAGAACAGAAAGTGAGAGAAGAGGGGAATTCCTTCCTCAAGTGTCTGTGCTGAGAAATTCAAATAAGTGAGATGCAGAAAGTAAAGCTTCTTGAGGCTTTGCAATTTAAAATAGAAAATTATCTATCACATTTTTGGTCTTGGGAGTAGGACAGGGGAAATATTTACATAAACTATTCTTTTACATTTTCTTCAGTGTATTAACCTAAAAGTTTTCTTTTATCCACACAAACTTCCCTGCTGTTTACTAAATGGCTATAACTTTGAGTCTAGAACCAACAAATTGCTAGTTTTAGGGTTTCTTAAATGTCTTTCATGGATATTTAATTTAAAAAAAATTCTGTATTTGAGTCTCCTGGAAAAAAAAGTCAAGGATGGAGTTTATTCTGGAGCAGAAAAGCTGGCCAGAAGTCAGTCTGCCTAATTTGGATGCCTGATGGAGGTGTCACCTCTCCAGAATTTTAAGGGCTTAAAAATGGCCTCACAAAACCAGACTGGCTGGCTGTCATACAGCCTGATCTCAGGTGTGGTGCCCTTAAAGGCTGGTTGAATGCAGTAACAATGTGGTCTGCTCTGCATTGCTGCCTCTCTTTTCCATGGACTATACTCTGACCATATCAGCAATATTAGTTGAAATGTTCTGGTTCAAGACTGCCAACTCCCTTTTTAAGGGAGTCATGCCTAAAGGGGCACAGTTTTTTAATAACTTTCCAGTAGCCAGGACACTTGCTGAAAAGGTATGAGAGGCTTTGTTCACAGCTCAGCCGAGCCTGAGGGAGAATTCAGATAAAAAACAATGAGAAAATGTAGCTAGAAAAAAGAAAGACCAAAAAAAAAAAAAAAATTTAATTCTTACACAAGGATTTCTTCTGCTACTCATTAGCATTATGTCAGCTAAGGTTTAGATTAACTGGCATCATAGATCCCTTGACCTCTGACAGAAAAAGCTTTTTGACAATAAAGAGCTAAATCTGAAAGTTTGCTTGTAAAGTAGTATGGATTAAGTGAACCATCACAGAAAACAAAAAAAAAAAAGAGCATATAAGTCTCTTTTTATTAGTTTCTAAAGACGTCTAAGTAAAGAACATTTCTTCTAAAAAAATTTGTTGATTTCAGATGCACTTCAATTTTTTAATGAAGAGCATAACATATGTGAATAATGTAGTGGCCCAATAACTTTATATTAAAAACCCCACATCTCTGACTTCAGTTTTGATAGTGTTCTTTCTTATTTTCAGCTAATTAAAATGTTCAAGACTTCAAATTTTTATCCTATTTCAAGATAAAAAACTTTCGAAATTGAAGTTTTTTCAAATGATATGAACCCAATACCCATTATACCCTGTTGTTTACTTTTCTTCAACATCAGTACCTGTGGCTATGAGATACCTCCTGAACTGTCCTGAGGTTTTTTTTGATGCTGTTCTCCCTGCTTTAGCCCAAAAAGTTCTTTAGAAACTTTCTAAAACAGAAATTCCACAAATCTGCTTGAGTTTCCTGAATGGAATCATCAGTGGAAGAATCTTAAAACGGAACCTCATTTTGTATGTATGAGGTTTTATCCCAAACTTCAAATTTAATTTAACTTGATTTAGTTAGCTTTATAATCACCATATTCTACCAAATTAAGAATAATACAAAATTTGCAGACTATAGCTACAGCAGGATAAGACTTGTGGGTTTTGCTTATGAAGTCTCAGTGTCACCCAGTCAAGCTAAAAAACACCCATCCAGAAAAGTTTCCTAGCAAGAGGTGACAAGAATATGTACAACATTATGATCTACAGTTATGTTCTTACCGTCCCCAGTTTCAGCGCAGAGTTGCAAGCCCAGATTGTTCTCTGGATTAATCACCCAGTGATTGCTGGTCACAGTAATGTCAAACACAAACCAGCCCACATCAGAAGCTTGAGCCTTTCTTGTGTCTAACAGGAACAAGTCTGCATCCCTAAGTTGAAGAAAATAGAGAGTTGTTAATATTCAAATATGATTTTTCTTTTTGTCCTTATTTTGTTTGCTGACAATAGCTTCCTGGAGTCCAAATGAATAATCCTTTAACATATCCTCATCACAACATAGTACAGCATGTGCTGTAGCTAACATGTAATTGTTAAGTATAATACAGGTATTTCCTCTGAGAGGCCTTTCTGAAATGAGTCTCAGCATGTAAAAACTGCAGCTCTGGAATATCTGAAAAATCCAGGTTCCTGATACAAATACACAAAATATATAATTGTGTCTGTGTATAAAGGATTCTTCTTTCAGCACCAGAATGCCTCAGGAAGATTAACTTTTATAAACCATTCAGGGTAAAAAAAAAAAACAAACAACCAAACCAAAAAATGTCAAAATCATGTTCCAATGCGAACTAAAAATCAAAGGCATAGTGTTGCTAAAAAAAAATCTGTTATTAATGACAAGCAGCTATATCATATGACAAAACATGAGTAGATGACAGTTCAGACAGTTTCATATTAGTACAGATGCTTAGCAAACAAGTCTCTATATCAAAGCAGAAATTATATCTTTATTCATTAATGCCGGGTTTTACATTTTAACCATCTATTCCCTGGTATCTTCTCAAATTTTTTTCCCATGAAATCTTTTAGTAATTCAGAAGGACTGTTGAGGGGAGTTAGCATAACTGTGTTGCTAAATGTTTTGCATAGATTGTATATTTGTTCAGTTTCCACATATGTCCTGACACAATCTACATCTGTATTACAACTAATTTCACACAGTGACACAAGATATTTAACTCTCATCAGCTTCATTTTACATGCTTCTACAAAGCAGCATGCGTTTTCACGACTGAGCCATTTAAACCTAAATCTGTAGTTATAGAAACCTATCTTTCTTCCATAAACAGTAATCCAAACAATAATATATAAGAATTTCTATTTTCATTTTTTAAATTATGTCTGTCCAAGTCAACTAAAGACAGACTTGGCTTACACAGTGGTATTGTTACCTCACAGAAAGTATGAACATATGCTTAAAGAGGTAAGACAGGCATAAATAACTGGTTTTGTGTATAAAAAGTGGATTTAAAATTACAATGGTCCTGTCACTGTATTCTTACGTTGTTTAATCACAGTGAAATCGTAGTTACTGTCTTATCTAGACTAAACACTGTAAATGTACCTAAAAGGACTGATACTGAAAAAGACATCTTGTGTGGCTCTTGAAACTGTGGCTGTTTAACACTCAGGAAAATAAGACCAAATGAGCTATGGCAAGCATATATTTTCATACATGTGAGAAAAATCTGCAGAATCAGGTTAAAGAGCTCAGGAATTACAAAGGAGGGTTGTTTTTGTTTTGTTGTTTGGTTTTAATTTTTCATTATTATTTTATTATTTTGGGAGGATTTTTTTTAATTTAAAAAAAAAGGAAAATTGAAAGGGCCTTTTTTCAAGTCACCTTTTTTTCATCTGTTAAAGGATAATGTTTTGCTGGGGTCTCTTATCACTTCCATCCTAGTAGAACTGTGCTAATGACCACACAAGGAGAAAACATACGTTCTCCCTCTGGAGCTAACATGAAAACAGTCTTACAATTCAAAAGAGTCTGACCTGCTATGCTAGCACTGAACAAATTAACAACATACCACAAGCTCATAAATAGTACTCTCTGGAGTCTTAAATGCCAACTTTTTTTTCTCTAATAAGCAGTTTTATCAGAACTTTAAAGCTGAAAGGTTGAATTCTGAATGTGGTAGTCTTTAGGATATTTATAAAAAAATCTTGTATAATTCAGTAGATTTAATAGAAAACAGTAATTTAAAAAAAAAATAAAATATTACAATATCACAGTACTATAATTTCACATTCATCTTGTCTCCTCCTAAAATATATAATTGTTTTCATATAGATTTTTTAAGTTCAAAACTTTGCTGGGACTGATACAAAACATTCTCATAAGTCAGACTCAGAAGTCTCACATGCCAAGTCAGGATAAGGCACTACTAATGGTACAGTCCAGAAATCCCTATTAAGGACAAGTTTCCCCTGTGGAGCTCTCTTCAGTGTGACTTTATTACTTTGTACTGCAGCAGAAACTCACAGCGAAGTGTCTTTAGCATTGGTATGTCAATCTTGTCTACCATAAGGTTAAGGTCATAGACTCAGAAAGGCAGATTGTTCTTACCCATTAACTTAGCAAATGAACCAAAAACTAATCGTGGGTACCTAGAGAAAACATAGGGTGAAAACAAGATCCCTGAGAAGGCAGTAAGAGCTGTGGGATCAAGATTCCCTCATTAGCCGGTGTCATTCTCATCCCATTTTGTGACATTTTAAATTTTAAAATTCTCCTTTATTCCGTGAAAATAAAAAAATGGTCACACTTAAAATGAAAAACAGCTGCAAATTTTGGCTCTAATTTAAAAAAATATTTCTATTTAAAAAATAGCCCACAACACATAATAAAAAAGAAAGGCATTATGTCGTAAATAGCCTGAAATGCAACAGTGAACACATTCAGGCAGAATACAGCTGACTGGCTTTACCTTTATGGAGGCCGTTTAAGTTTAGTGATCTCAGTCTGGTCCCAGATGGCCAGTTGTCTACAGCAGAAATGCTACCACAGTCAAGAATTTCAGCAAAGAGGCTGCGGGCAGAACATCTAAGAAGCTCCACGTCTCCTGGGTCACTTAAGGAAGTAAAGGTGGAATAAACCATCTCTGTGTTCCTTGAAACCCAGCAAAGTTTTCGACCAGATCAAATCACAATTACTATGTAATAGGCTATCCCCATAATGCTGCTTCACCTCTCGCCTCATTCCAGAAAGCTGCTTTAGTATCTTAATGCCACTTGAGGATTCCCTAATGTGGGAGGAATCCTTGGGGTTTAGTTAAATTAGTGGCTAGCTGCCACCAGATCATGAACAAGGATTTGGCCTGTTGGACTACATTACTTTCGTCATGAGAAAAGATCTGGGTAGGAGTACATTGGCAGGGCTGCACAGGAAAGTTTGCCTTGCCATGGGCTGTGCTTTACAGACTTCCTTAGAACAAACAGAAAACTTCAATCCCAAGGACTGTAATTTCACCAAACTCCAGTCAAATTCAGTGCACACGCACATCAGCAGCCATGCTGCCACAGAGACAGAAATATGTCTGAGACTAAAATAATCCATCATCTGCAACTCGGAAACCTTAAACCTTGACCACTCCTTGCCTGAAAGCATATCAGGGCTGCTTTTGGGATTGCAGAGACCTGTCAGACACCCATGTTTCCTGTTCAAAGCAAAGAAGGGTGAAGGAGCAGGGTCAAACCCATCAGTTTTGTTGTGATATGGCACTAGTAATGAGCATGGGACATTATAGAATCCTAGTCATTGAATGGTTTGAGTTGGAAGGGACCTTTGAAGATCATGTAGTCCAATCTCCCTGCCCCCTGCCTTTGGAAGGGACACCTCCCACTAAACCAGGTTGCTCAAAGCTCCATCCAACCTGGACTTGAACACTTCCAGAGATGTGACATCCACAACACTGAGCAACGTGTTTCAGTCCATCACTGACTTTACAGTTCTTTCACCCACATATTCTGCAGTTGCAGCTTCTGAAAATTTTGCACCTAAAATCCGAGATAGGACAAATCTGACATGACAAAGTCAAGAATAACACTCCAAGTAGTGGCTTTATTGGGAAAAAAAAAAAAAAAGATAAAATTCTGTAATATTATTGTGATCTCTTGGAGATATGAAGAAGCTTGTGGGAAAAGTTCCTTGTTTCTAATTTGAACAATGGAGACCTTGTGGTTTTCTACCCTGTCTCACTGAGGCATTTGTCTCTATATACTCCATATAAGAGTAGAGATTGGCAAAATAAACAATAGGAGGGAAATAGTCTACATCTGAATGTTCTGTATTTACACTAGTGAAATCAAATCAGTGGCATATTATTGCACATCCTCCTTTCCAGCATCATGTTTCTATTAAAGGACATGGGGCTTTTATGGTTACAAATGGAGATATAAAACATTTATAAATGTATGTTTACATATTGGAAGAAATCAAGAGCATTATGTAACAGCTTCACAGAGACAGCTCTCTTATTAACAAATCACATAATATTAAACTGTGATCTTGCTTCAGAATAGCAAGCAGTTTTGTTTTCTGTAAAGTAGAATAGAAACCATCTACTGGGAAAAGATTTTTAAAAAAGCAACAAACCATCCAACAAAACAAACAAACAAAAAAAACCCACCATCAAATAGATTAGAAAAGCTAACTTTTCCCATTAATTCTTAAAAAAAAAATCCATTGAGTTTTCAGGTGAAGAGCTTTCATCACCTAGCCTTGACCCATGCTCTTTAAAAAGATTTGTTTTGTTCCTTACTGTTTCATTTCTTCCTTCAAGGAGTTTCTTTAAGCCCTATGTCAAAAGAATTTTTGCAAGCTCAAGACAGAGGTAGAAAATATTCCTCACTCTTTTGTTTATCCCCAAATCTAGTAAGAAAGCAACAATTATTCTGGAAGGATGAGTGACACCCTGTGAGTGCTTTCTCTCCTATTGATTCTGCTCCACTGATATAAAATGACTCCGTGTTTGTAGCCATAAGTATTTTATAACCTGATATTCAGAGATCTCACCTGGAAGGTACAATCTCAAGCTTCTGTGGACAGAAAAGAGATTGAACTGTGGCCCAGCCTTTGAGCTAACTGGTGATAGGGTATTTTTTTTCCTTCTGAATACTCTGTAACTTTAGGCTGCCATTTTCTTTGCTTTTGCTAACCATCCCCAGTATAGAAATATTTTCTCTGTTCCAAGATGAGGGAGAGGTGGTTTTTTATCTTAACACAAAACTTATTTTTTTTCTCCCTACTTTTCTGAGAAAAGACATAAACTAATTTAATTGCAAAACCCAAATTTTGGTTGTATGAAACTTTTTACAGAAGCATCTTAGAATTGCTACTAGTCTTCAATGGGAATCTTCAATAATTTGACTACTTTGCCTGGTGAATTCTGGTCACTTACTGAGGTCTTGTAGAGTCTTGAAAATATGTCATACACAGATCTCTGCAAACTCAGATTTAGTGGTGGAATTGGCAGCATTAGGTTTACAGTTGGGCTTAAAGGTCTTTTCCAACCTAAAGGATTCTATGACTTGTTTTAATTTGCAGTTGTGGTGAGAAGCATTTTGTTGTTGTTGCCTATCACAAGCCACAGTGATAGAGATGACACTTTGCCAAGAGTACACTTATGATCGGTTGCTTCTTGCTTTAGATAGAAACATGAGATGTTATTCAACATGTGATGCACACATGCCAACAGAGTACCTGTTTGGATACTCCTTGATGATCTGATATATGGTAATCTGAATGGTTTCATTCTCAAAGCGGCTGTTGCTTCGATCTTTGTATATCCGGAATTCAGCTGCTGTCACTGCCTCTCCATGCGGGATCTGAGTAAGGTCAAAACGAAACTCTTTGTAGTGCCTTCGCTGGTGGGAGAAGTCCTTGTCCCTTTCAACTGTGAGAAAAAGAGTTGAATGTAAATTAGAGAGCTGGAACAAATGCCCATTTCCCATGATTAATGGAGCGTTCCCTGTGCTTGGGAGTAAACAAACAGGACAATATAGAACTGTGCAAATAATAAAACCACAAGCCCAGACAGACTTCCAGTTAGAGGAAATTCCACCAGCCCAATGTCTTCAGTTCAAAAGAAAAAAAACCTTGGTGGCTTTTATACAAATTCCAGAAGCTGTAGTGGAAAGAATATTAAAAAAAAAGCTGAAAGGGGGTATGTTGTAAATTAACTAGAAATATGGACAAACTAAAAACTACAAAAGGATTTAGGACTTCAGTGTAGTCATAAGCACAGCAGTAGTAATGTCAGAGCCATAGATGACTTTGGAAAACACCAATTGCCACTAATTACAAGGCAGATGAGAGGAATGCTACTCATTTCCGCTTAGCGTAATAAATTCTGAAGTGGTACTAAAGTGCATTGCAAAAACTATATATTTAAGAAGCAGTTGCATCATATAAATTAACACGTGTTGTATTCTTATGGCATAAGCATCATCTTGCAGTGGTAAAAAGAACGAGCTGTGAATCAGAGCTGAGTTGTTCTGGCACCCTAGCAGCAAAAGGAGCACATTCCTGGCTTAAAAAGAATCCTCAAACTGCTGTGGGTGGGCAGGTGCAGCTCCCACAGCTTCTGACACTGCCACAATTTAAAATAATTAAAAAAAAAAAAAGTTAATTTCATCATTGCTTAATTCAGGATTGCACAGAATTTTAAGGAGGAGTAAACAGACGATCTGAGTTTATTTGCATTTACAGCTGCTTTGGGGATGATTTCATTGTCTGCTGGTGTTCTGACCCTTAGTTAGGAGTGACTTCTGCAATGGAATACATTTTGATGTGGCAAGGTGACATACAGGCCACAGTACTGGCTAATGGCCATTTTATGAGATTAATACTTCAGATTTTATGGATGTAGAAAGGAAAATGATGCATGGTTTCCCCTGCCACAGAGTGCCATGTATCACTGTCATGTGAAGAAGCTGTGCACTGTGAGAAAAGAGAGCTCCAGAAGGCAGAATTTCTACCTGTCTCAGGAAATAAGTGCTTTGTTTTACTGATGGTGGACAAAGCCTAAAACACTCCAAGCTGGGATTCAGATTGGAATACCAGCTAAACATTTATGACTGCACTCAGATCCACTAAATTCTCTCTCCAATAACCCCTGCTCTTTTATCATATCTTGGTATTAACAGTCCTCAGATCTGAGGGAGGAACAGTGTCAGTTCTGAAAAAGTGTGTATTTAGATTACTGTATGTTACATGTATAAATAATAAAATGTGTGTTGCTACAGTATATATGTATATTTATACTTAAAGGCTCAGGTATATGTGTACAATCAAGCAATCCTTTCTACATACACAATCTGTATGTGTTTATATGTGTATGTAAATATATGTACAAAACCCTGCTAATGTGTATTATTATAACGTATATGTGGTCTTACAAAATATAAATGCACTAAAACTAAAAAAAAGTTTTGGGATTGCCATATAAGGGCACAGTTATGTACATATTAAAGTGAGAGCTATTGAAAGGAGACTATTTACATTATTTTCAGAACAGTAGTTACTAGTTAAGTCACCTGTGGCCATATAGCTACTCCCTTACAGTGTACTTCCCTTTCACTCTTTCAAAAATGGAAACTATCCTTGTTTTCATTATTATAATTTTTTTTTTAAATGCACAAATCTATGTTGCCTTAAGAACCACGAAAAATAAAACATATAAGCTATAAGAACACTTTATCTTCAGTGAAAATGAATTTTCTCCTGGCTGACAAAAAGAAAATTGTCTGCTAACTGTGAGGTTTACTTGGATCGTTTGTGTTTTAGCTTACATGGGTTTGCCATCGTAGACTATGTAGAAATAGTAAAGCAGAAAAGAGGCAGAAGCATGTAAACTGGCTGCTCTGTACCTGAAGATGAATGGGCTGCTACTGAAGAGAAACAGGATTCAGTCTATTTAGCAGCTCCACTGACCTGTTCTAAACTGTGAGATATACACAGACATCTGACTTGAGGTTTTGGAGTTTGGTTTTTTTTGTTGTTTTGTTTTGTGTGGGTTTTGTTTTGTTTTGTTTTGTAATGTCCATGTAAAGCCTTTTATTTCAGAGAGAATTTGGCAGAGATTAGAATATGCAAATGCACTAAACGGGGGAGTCTGCTACAAGTTTCCAAGGTTATAACAGGTTTTTTGAAGCTGATGTGGAAGAGATATGTGAATAACATGTAAATATATTTTAAAGTCAGAGTTAATGAAGCAATCCTTTCTGATATCTCTGCTTAGTATTTATTCAACAAGCACTTACCAGCATGCATGGGTAACTAAGCACTACTCACTCTGAGTAAGCCTTGGAGTATTAGACACTACAGAAAAGATTTAAATGCCAGAAGTCATGACTTCTTTTGTTTTATTTGGGTTTGAGGCTTTCTTTTGGCCAGTTTCTTACAAGTACCTTCTAATTCCTAATATTAGTTTGGAAACAGCAGTTTTGTCACTGTGTGCTATAGTTTGGACAGAAACCTCTACAATACCCAGTAATAGCATTGGTGAGGTTCTCTCAGGACCACTTGCAGCTGCTGAAAGAATACTGATATTCACTTCCTGATGGGCCCAAAATTAATTGTTTCAGTTTACACATATAGTACTTATCATATATACCAAGGAAGAGAGAGCATTGCCATCTGAAGGTGACAGAAGTTCAAAATATCCTTGGGTAAAGACAGAATTTACAGGCAGGCCAGGACTTGGGAGTAGTAACAGCCTGTAGAAATGAAGGGTTGTAGGAAACAGACGCTGAACACCACAAAAAACTCTGAGTCTGGGGAGGTCCTGCTCTCCACAAAAAAAAGGCCAGGATTTTAAACAGCACATTTCTTCTGGACAATGTACAAGACATTAAAAAAAAAAAAAAAAAAAAAAAAAAAAAATTTTAGACAAGATAA
>JANIJG010018727.1:0-16983 GCA_024611175.1 Megaceryle torquata
ACCACCACAAAACTAAGAAGAGAAGGAAAGAAACTCAAAAAAAAAAAAAAAAAGGGAAAATAAAACCCCAGAAAGACAAGTGATGCAAACAACAACAATTGCTCACCGCCAACCAACTAACCAATGCCCAGACAGTCCCTGATCAGCAGCCCTACTGCCAACCTCCCCCTGAGCTTTTATTGCAGAGCATGATGTCCATGTGGTCTGGAATATCCCTTTGGTCAGGTTCAGCTTTCCCAGCTGTCCCCTTCCAACTTCCTGTACACCCAGCCTACTTACTGGTGGGGTGCTGTGAGGAGCAGAAAAGGGATGGTGGTCCATTTGCTTCAGGAATTTGGAAGCTCTTCCTTGGTGGGATACCTGTCCTTCACACTTGACAGGAGTTGTCGACAGACTGAGGACTCCTGCCCTTTTCCAATCCCTTTGTCAATGGCCTTATCCCTAGCAAAGGATCACAGCTGCCAGGCTTCCTTACCCTCCTGACTATTGGTCCTAATATCTCAGCACGGGAGTAACCAGATGGTTGATGGTTGAAATCTTTTTATATATCCCACAGCTCACTTCAGGGATTGGGTGGTTTGTGTCATTATTTCTGTCCCTTCCTCCTCTTGTGACTGCTCCGCTGCAGAACAGGCTGCCTCTTCTGATTCTCTCCTGTGCTCCCTCTTAGAAGTTTCTTCATCCCTTACTAAATGACTTGACCTCCATTTTCATTGTTTCTTTAATTGTAAGGGTGACTGATATAGTTGAAGACTGGGTCTCTAGTTTAGCCATAGTGTCTGTGAGTATGTTTTCAGATCCAGAGACCCTCTCTTCCCCTTGAAGGGGCTGAACAGGATTGAGCAGTGTTTGGTAGATGCTGGCCAGGACCCAACACGGTGTGGTAAGTTGTGCCTCTTTGGAACAGCCAGGGCTTTTTTTTAAAAAAAAAAAAAAAAAAAAAAAACATTCTATCACTTCATCAGAATTCCACACTTCTTCAGGATTGAAGTTCCAGACCACTGGAGATGAGATACTTTCTAGATACCTTCCGATATTCTCCCACATGCCTTACCACCCATGACCACGCTGCCACAGGGCCTGGGTCATATTACTAAATAGCTCGTTAACCTTAGAAAAAGCCAAACCAATATTCCTAAGAAATACCAATAGCAATATTTTAACTACTCAAGGATGTTCAAGATACCAAGGAGTTACTGTAACGAGGGAGAAAACATCATGGAAAAAGGTGATGACTGTGCTATTCTGTATTTCCTCCACAAAAAAAAAAAAAAAACTCTCAAAGAAAAATAATGGTTAATTGTCTCCATGAGATGGTACCTGAAGTACTGTAATGGCTTCAGTACAGAGCCCAAATACCAGATTAAGCTCAAGGCCACTATTTTAATAATAAATCTCCCAAGCAAAACATCACTAAGTGCTACAGAGCATAGCAAATTGCAAAAGCCAACATTAATCTTTAACGACTACGGGGGGGGGGGAGCATGTCATAGATCAGATAAACTAATAACAAGAACAGATATAATCAATATCATGACTAGTAACTGTTAACAGATATAAATTCCTTCTAATATGCTTTGGTCAAATCTGGTGTTATCTCGAATCCTTTGTGCACCACGTTAGGCACCAAAAAGGCCTGTCATGCCTTAAACCTTGCTGGCAACTAAGCACCACGCAGCCACTTGCTCACTCCCCCCTCAGTTGATTGGTGAAGGGAATCAAAGAGTAAAAGTGAAAAAGAAATGTGTTGGTTGAGATAAAACTAGGTAAATGATTAAAAAGGTCTTTTTTTTTTTTTTTTTGAATTGAAAATAAAAAAAGAGAGGAAGTAAAACCCAGGAAAGACAAGTGATGCAAATAAAAACAATTGCTCACCACCAACCGATGCCCAGCCAGTGCCCAAGCACTGTGAGGATCAAAGGCCTTGACTAGGTAAGCACTGTTCAGCAGTAATTAAAACATCCCTGTATTATCAACACTGTTTTCAGCACAAATCCAAAACATAGCCCCATACCAGCTACTATGAAGAAATTTAACTCAACCCCAGCCAAAACCATTACAAAAGGTAATAGGAGAAAGACAGATAATGACACACAAATAAATTATATTCATAATAATGATACAGCAAAAATAAAGAGAAAAGCTTGGTTTATAACTTGCATTTTCCAATAACTTTTGATCAAATGATTTTTACTAAATGTCATCATACTTGCATCCTAACACAATTAATAAAACAACAAACCGTGATTTATTTTTTAGTTCACTGATTCAAAGAATTAGAAATATTTTCCAATATTTATACCTTTAAGTTATATTACCTTTAAAAATACAATACAAACTAAAGAACAGGTTGAGCGTTCTTTTCACTAAAAAAAGTACAACATATATGGACATTTGGGAGAGAGCAAGTCACTCTTACCTTTTCTAAATCTTCAATTTCAGAGCTGAAATTTTTGTTTTCTTCCATAGTTTCCTCTTCCTCAAGAGTTTGCTCATCATCATAATCATGTACCAGCATTTCAGCAGAAGGGTCAAAGTCATGATCCTCAGATGATAAAGAGCCAACTATCAAAAAACCCTAACTTGAGTATTTTTTTTTCTATACCAACATATGAGATTACATCACAGAAAAAAAAAGTTTGCATGAATTTTTATATGAATTCCAGAATAATCAGAATAAATTCCTAACTGCTGGACAAATTCAGCTTCCCTTTTCATACTTGCAATAAGTGCAGTTTTCTCTCTTGCAGTATACTTGGGAGAAGTTAACTACTGAAAGTTTCAGAAAGTACAATCCCAAATTAATATTTTACTGAATAAAAGATTGTTCAAAACATTCTTGAAATCATCATTAAGGTATAAAAGTCCATGACACCAGATTTCAAATGCTTCAAGACACTGATTTATAGGCTCAGATTCTATTTATGTGATTTATATGGTAACTAGCATAGTTTTTCACTGGTAAACAGCTAACTTAGGTTATGAATCAGCTTCCTACTAACAGCAAAATAAGCAGTGAGACTCACTTCAGATTAGCCTCACAGATGAGATCTTTTAATAAAACTAATTTAACTCTTAGCACTTGATCTAAAAAAGAACAAACGTAGCAGTTTCAAGAAATAGAGAGGAAAATATTCCAGAAATAACAAAACACTTCTAATGGATCACATAAATTAACAAGTAATTGTGACAGCTCTGTGGTCCAACAAACTTTTTCATTACTCAAGAGGACAGACACTCATAAGTCATCAAAAAATTACTGTTATTATTTTAAGCACATTTTGCCAGTGTTAAAAAGGTTACCATTAGATTCAACAAATTTTAAACATGCAAATATTCTGCACCACAAAGTCTATGTTCTAAAATGAAAGTTACTGAAATACAGAGGTGCTTTGTTCTTTAATGTTCACTTAAAAGGCAGTCAGGATGGAGAAAAGAAACAGATTAGGATATTTCTCTTTTGCTTCTAGTTATAACATACTATTGCTCTGTTACAGTTCTTGGCTTACAGGCACCAAAGAAAAGGTTTATTAAAAAATATTTCCACATAAGAACTTCTTTAGAAGTTTTGAAGGAAATAGCTATAAGTTTTCAATGCTTTTCTTCAAAATAATAAAGCAGTATCGCTCTGCGCTGCTTCTAGCCTTCAAGTAGACAGTTGTATATACTAATACTACTGAGTCTTAAAACATCTAATTAATTTTTCAGCAATTATGCTAAGCGTTCATTCCTTATATGGAGGTAAACTCTGTCCATTTAGCTTGCTTAAGACAATACTATGAAAGTTTACAAAGCCATACCATAGGGAAACACTCAGGCCAAAAATGCTTCTTAGTCACATGCTATTCATATCATGGTCTCACAAAACTCACAGTATAGCCGAAAATACTACTCCAATTACAATATTTTTCTACTGTTGGGCATCACATCCCGATCCTATGGCTTTTCAAGAACTGTCAACTGCCTTAATTTAGTATGTATTTATATATATGTATGTTCAAGATTACTGCTTCTACTGGCTGTTCTAATTCATTGTACGTTTAAGTAACTCAAGTGGAAGTTCTATTCCATTCACAGACTTTCTATCTAAAGTCTCACATCTTTAGTAGCTCTGAATACTCAATACCTCATCTGAAATCTTTAAAACCATATTCAAACAATACAAACTCAATAAATTTAATAGAAGTAGTTTAAAAAAAATTTAAAACAGCAAATGCTGAAAGCAGTTACACAGAAGCAAATGCATTCCCCAAATACTTCTTCATGGGTAGGCCTACTGATGTTAAATGTTTGTGTAAAGTATTCCAAAGAACCTTAACAGCAGTTAAAGCCTTAACAATTAAATATCATTATGATTTTTAACATTTCTGATATTAAGAAATCAAAAATTTACACAAGCTTGTAGTTATTGGCAACAAGAGAAAGAGTCTCTCCAGGCTACACAGATTTACTGAGATGCTGACTTAAAAACACTACAAAACTTTGGTTTTGTTTTCTGAACAGCCAATAACTAACTGCAAACAGAGTTAAAGAAAGAACTCCACAGTGCATATATCCTTCTCTTCGAAATCATGCAGGTGGTTGGTTATATGAACATGCAGCGTTAGAAAAGCTACAAGGCAACAAGGGGTAGGTAACTTGGGAAGGAGCAGGAAGGAGAGAGCAGAGTGCGGGCAGCAGGCTAGGTGCTGGGGCAGGAGTTGGGCGAGGACGAACCTGGGCTCGAACTCCCAAAGGAAGCCTGCGGGGACAGAAGAGCGCGAGGTAAGACGCGAGCTACCTCCAGCCCAGCAGCAGATAGGGGATCTTCATTTCACGCACTCTCCCCTCCACCCCCACAGCTGCACCCTTCCCCGCTGCCCCCCCATTCCTCCACTCCGCGCAGGCCTCACCCTCGGCCTTCACCCTGCTCGCCCCTCCATCCCGTTCACCCTCTCCCATCCCTACCTTTCCTTGCTCGTTTCCCATCTGCTGCTCATCTTTCTTCTTCCCCTAGCAGAAGCCCCCCAGGAGTCGTGCCCCGCCCGGCGCTACCCACTTGCTACAGCCCCGGCAGTACATGACTGAAGCATACAGCGGCAGACGGAGCTGAACCAGCCGCCTCTTCCCCACTCCCAGCTCAGGGCTCGCTCCCGACAAGCGTTTCTCTATCGTCCGCGCTACGGAAGCGCAGCCGCCAGCCCGTCCGGAGGCCCGGTGCAGCGGCCGTACTCAGCTCCCCGTCCGTCCACGGCTTGTCGGCCGCCCGCGGGGTACGAAGCCGGCACCCGCGCTGCGCGGCCTAGCCGCGCATGTTCCCGCGCATCGGCGCTGCCGGCCGCCTCACCGACCACCCCGCGTCGCCTCGCCGTACCAGAAGCGCTTTACGGTGACGGCAAGGTGAGCGTAAGGAGCCTACCAGCAGCAGAGCCCCGTAGGAAGCCAGCTGAATCCCACCACCCCAGCCCGCTTTCCCTGCTCACCTCCGCCATATTGGGACGATCAGACTGAGTAACACCACTACGTCAAGTGCCCGGATGGGGCCGTTAAACCAATAGCAGCCGCCGAGCTCCAGTCGGAGCCAGCCAGGGAGGGAGGTAGCGGAGGGGCCAGCGGGACCGGGCTGGGAGGGAGGAGACAGTGTGGAACCCCCCCCTCTAACAACGCCGCGGCCTACAGATCCGGCTGGCAAGGGTACCTTACCCCACACCACCCGGAAAGGGTGTTCGGTGCCCACCGCGGAGCCTAGGTCTGAGGGGCGTGGCCTCGACCACCTCCCTCTCTCCGCCCCGCCGCCTGCCTGGGAAATCTTCGGCCAACAGAGACTTCCCTTCACTGAGGGAGGCGAGTGGGAATCGCTGGGGCCCTCAACCGCGTTGCTTCAGGGGCTCTGAGGCCAGCTGGAGCCTAGGTAACTCGGGACACCCCTTGTTTTTGGTGCTACGTTGCGCCCGTCTGGATCAGCTTGTCTGTGACATCTGTGACGTTTGTGACTTGCAGGTCTCTTCTGAGGCCAGGAATACTGTGCAGAAACGTTACCCCACAGCCGAGTGGTACCTGGTTGTGTGACCTGCTCTTTAATCTGTATTGAGAGCCTTCCTAGGTGTGGGTGTTGAGGAGGACTAGGAGTTAGGTTAACACCTTACATCCTAAGTGTCTGAAGTAGGGAAACAAAATGTCAAAGCCTTCAAACCTTGCTGTTGTTGATTGCCTGCTGTGGGTTAAACAGAGAAAGTGAAATTTATTTTGCACTGGATACTGTATCTAAAAGTTGAAGTGGTTTTTATGTACAGAGTAATATCTATTCCTTTTTTTTAGTGGTATTTTTTGTCCCAGTATACAGGAAGTGGGAATCTGGCTATTTTCAGCTTGATCCCAGGCTATAATCATAGAATCATTATGGTTGGAAGGGACCTCTAGGATCATCAAGTCCAACCTTCTTCCTAACATCTATCTATCCACTAGACTATAGCCTCAAATACTACATCTACTTGTTTTTTAAACACCTCCAGGGATGGTGGCTCCACTACCTCCCTGGGCAGTCTGTTCCAGTGCCTAACCACTCTCTCAGTGAAGAATTTCTTCCTAATATCTTATTTCTCCTCGTAGGTATTTATAAACATTTATAAGATCCTCTCTCAGGCTTCTATTCTCCAGGCTAAACAGTCCCAGGTCTTTCAGCCTTTCCTCATAAGAGAGATGTTCCAGTCCCTTAATCATCCTTGTAGCTCTCCATTGGAAACTCTCCAATAGTTCTCTGACTAGTGTCACCAAGATATTGATTCTTTCAGATAGAAACAGTCATTATCATGAGAGGGATAAAATAATCAATTAATTTCAATAATATAGGTCAAATGTATACTTATTTATCATTAGCATTATCATAAGCAATACCTAGGTATAGATTCAAATTATGAACTATTACCTACAGCTTTATTGAAGTCTTTTTCCCAGAATTCTGCTCCCATCAAAGTCAGTGGTAATTTTAATATTACACTTCTTCAGAAAAGTGAGTCAACAAGCAATTGTGTTTTATCTTTCAGAGCTGTTTAACACTTGTCAGTTGTATTAAAGTCCACTGGACACTGAGATGCTCAGAACTCTTGAAAAATCAAATAATTAGAGGATATACTCCCTATGATGTAAATTATAATGGTAATTTCTTTAATACAGTTAAATCCCATTGTCCTATTTGTGTGGGTAAACACACTGAAATTCTGAGGCAGTTGAAAAAATCATCTTACCTTCCTTTTCTGAAAGGGATAGTAGATGTAAATAGACAAGCATAATTACTTTATACTAGAGTTCATCATGTTACTGCAAATGATAATGACTAAATGTTGCTATGTACTTTTGTATAATGCTTACATTGTTTTAATTTTGTTACTTAAAATGTTTCATATTGTGAACATTCAGATGAAAGATATTTAAAACTTTGCAACAAGGATTGTTTATTTGAAATGTGTTTGTACTGAGGAATTCTCACTGGGATCTGATTGTACAAATGCTTCTCCGTTGAGAAGAACATTAGAATTGGGGTTTTATTAATATTAGGTGTCTATTTTCTTTATAGTTTTTAAATATTGGGCTCACTCCATATGAAGCTTTCCAGATCAAATCTATATTTATCAGATTTTAAACTTGTTATATGACAAGTTTTATTTTTGTCCTTCTGCCTGATTCTTTGGTTCAGATTGATTGTATATTGGGCACACTGGGTTTTTAGTACAAGGTTAAGTATTTTGTACATCTTCATGAAGTGGCACAAAAATGTGTAGTGTTAAGGAATTAAATGTTTCCATATTTTTCTTTAATATTTGCTTAATTAATGATCTGAGTGTATAATATACTCACATAAATATCTTGTATTCTACTCCTAGAACAAATGAAAGTCAAAGACATTTCAAGTGCCTGCCAAAATAGATTTTTAACTTTTGGGCTCATACTTCATCCCATCATCCAAGTTTGTGCAGTAAATCATTTAATTTAAAATTCATTATACATTTTTCATATTAAAATGAGTTCTAAGACTTGTATTTAAATATCAATGTTTAGTATTTGGTGGGAGATAAAATGTTTCTGGTTTTATTTCCTATACCTCAGCATAACCCATGCATTTTTGTTTCACTGTATTTATTCAATGCTTTCATATACTAATATAGTCCCTGAATATGGAATGAGCTATATCTGTTCACTTATTTCACAGTCTGTAGTCTAATCTACACCAAACTGAACTTTAAATTCAGCATTTAGTATTCAGAGTACTAAATTTGAATGAAAGTGCTAAATGAGTTTTTCTTCATCAAACTACCCAGAGGTACATCAGTCGTTCAAAAGCAGTAATTCTTAGCTTTGTTGAATTTCAACTGTTGTGTAAATTCTGTGTGAGTTATCCTTTGTTTATATCATGGCTCGCTAAAAGGACTTTTAAAAACATGTATGAACATCTGTGGCAAAAATATTAGCCTACTTTTCCAAGTTTGCTTAACAAAAAAGAACTATTCATATGGAGATATCTTTTTTTTTCTATATTAATTTCCAATTTAAATGTCATCATAAACTTCTACAGTAGTTTTCCACAGCAGACAAGTTTTGCTTAGCCTACCTAGTTTCAGAAGCTGTTTCTGTTAAATTTAGATTGCTTTTAATGCTCTCACCCTCTTCTATGCTCTACATAATTCTGAAGATCCAGGTACAGTTTGGGTTCAGAAGACCAAATAACATGATTTACAACAAAAATTACTATAAATATTGTTCCACAAATTTACTGGTCTGGATATCTTCTGTCTTTCCTGGTGTTCTTCATGACAGACAATGACTATGTTTATGCTAGAATTTCTTCATCAGTAAAGGAACACACATGGTTTTATCACTGTAGTTTAATTATTCCCCACACAAACAAAACAACCTGTATTTGTAGAAGCATTGTTTTGCTGGTGTAAACTCTGTGTATACCATGAGAACCAGATCGCATAGTTATGCTGTGCATGGCAGGAACCTTAATTCATTTAAATTAATCTTTAATCTTCACACACTAATAATGGTTGTGTTGTCTTTGCTTGAACTGCTTGAATGCTCATGACATGTAAACTAAAGTGTGCTAAAAGAGGAGAGCTCTTGATTTGAATTCAACATGAGGTTTGTCATTGATCTCAGTAAGGTAAGGACATCATCTCAGCTCTTTGCAGGGTCAAAGCCTTGCTTTTCATGAAGTGGAAATGGTATTATACCTTATTTTATGAAACATTTAAAGAGATAAATCAAACCCATTTCCCATTACTAATTTTCCTAATGACTACCACAGCTTTTCCTGTGGTTACTAATATTGATGTGGTTATTGTCACAGGAAAGAAATAGAAGGATCATATATGAGACAACACCAACAGAAACCTATTTTGATTGATATGGATGAATTTATAATGTCCTTCTATTTATTGTGTCTCTCTTTTGATACCCACAATATATCATACTGGGTGCTATTGAAAGCCATTTAAAAAACAGTGCAATCATCAGGCACAGTCAACATGGGTTCACAAAGGGAAAATGCTGTCTAACTAATTTAATATCATTGGGCAATCATCAGTGGCATGAAATTTAAGTCCAAATGTTGGATTCTTCACCTAGGACAGAGTAATGCCAGGCACAAGTATAAATTGGGAGAGGAGTATCTGGAGATCAGCCCTGCACAACGGCATCTGGGGATGCTGTTCAACAGCAGGTTCAAGAGGATTCATCAGTGTGCCCTGGCAGCCAAGAGGGCAAACCACATCCTGGAGTGCAGCAAACACAGTATAACCAGCTGGTCAAGAGAGGTGATTATCCTGCTGTATTTTGTGTTGTTGTGGCCTCACCTTGAATACTGTGTGTAGAACTGGGCCCTGCAATTTAAGAAGGATGTAGGATCTTAAGGTCCTTGAATGCATCCAGAGGAGGACAACAAAGCTGGTGAAGGGGCTGGAAGGCATGTCCTGTGAGGAGCAGCTAAGAACACTAGGATTGTCTAGCTTGGAGAAAAGGAGGCTGAGGGGCAACCTCATTGCTCTCTACAGCTTCCTGAGGAGGGGAAGTGGAGAGGGAGGTGATGAGCTCTTCTCCCAGGTATCCAGTGACAGGATGCATGGGAATGGTTCAAAGCAGCATCAGAAGAGGTTCAGACTAAACATTAGGAAGCATTTCTTTACCAAGATGGTGGTCAAACACTGGAATGGGCTTCCTAGTGAGGTGGTCAACGCCCCATGCCTGTCAGTGTTTAAGAGGCATTTGGACAATGCCTTTAATAACATGCTTTAATTCTTGGTCAACCCTGAAGTGGTCAGGCAGTTTGACTAGATGACCATTTAGGTCCCTTTCAACTGAAATATTCTATATAATGTATTTCAAAGCCAGAAGGTGCTCAAAATATTTGTGCAGAGTTGAGGCTTTAGACATAACTCACCTGAATTGAAAGATCATTTCAGATCATTAATATAGCCTTGTCAGAGTGGCTTGGAGACACTTTATTAACACTATACACTTAGTTTTCATATTGCATTGAGCTCACCTCCTATCTTATTTTCCTAAATATTGTTAACCATCATGTTTTAGGACTGTATATGCCGCTTTGAGACTTGTATATGATGCCTTTGGTCAGAGCTTTTTTTTTTTGTTGTTATTACATGTGTTTGAAGTACTCAGCATAGTGGTACCTGGAGTGCTGAGATGTTTTTGGTGACTTTTTGTTGTTGAACGTAACTCTTAGCTTCTAGCTACTACTGCAACACGTCTGATATGAGTTAAGTTCATCAAAGTGTAGATTATAAATTACTATTTTGAAAAATATTTTAATAAAGAAACTTAAGAGTATGGACAGTTTTGTTACTATGGTCCTAGTGACCATACACACCAGACTCAGCTCCATGGCTGGTGTAAGAGCCCAACTATTGTTGTCTCAAACCTTGTGTGATGATAAGATCTGAACAGAGAATGAACAAGGGCAGTCTGGAGGGAGGAAGTGTTAAGGGCACTAAATGGCTCTGTTCTCCTTTGGTTCCTTGCAGATAAGTTAACAATAGGAAGAGATAAGCTCTGCATAGGTTGGAGGGACCTTGTCTTTTCCCTGAGTTAATTTCTTCTGCTAACCATGGTAACTGTACCAAGGGTGCACTAGAAGGAACTCATGCAAATTAGCACCACCTCGCTACACTTCCTATGGAAATTGGGGATGACACCCATATCCCAAGTGTATAAAGGGGCAGAAAAATATTGATCTGTGTGCACCCGCCACCAAAGAACTGGAGATCTGGACTGATCCTGTGAGATGTCGCTGGATCCAAGGTGGTGATATCTTTCTTTCTATCTTTCTCACTCTCTCCCCCTTTCTTTTCCTCTTTCTACTAATTTTTAATTTCTTCTCCTTGATACTTAGTTGTGCCTTAACATAATTGATAAGAAAATACTGTTTATGCCAAACCACCTTTTGTTTTATATTGTTCCTCCAAGTCATTGTCATGACTCTACCACCTCTTCAGCCCTAACATGCAGGGACAGTCTCTTTCAGGGGATCATAACGATTCACCTCCTTCATTGTCCACTGAGTGGGACAAGACAGCTGGCACCATGGTTCACAGTCAGGCCAGGTGACAGAGTACTAACCTGCTTTTCCTGGTTGTGGTTTCAAGCTTGGCAACAAACTGAAAATAACTGAGTGGCACAGGGTATTGTAGTGGGAGTGTATGTGGTAACAACGCTTTCACAGAATCATAGAATCGCAGAATGGTAGGGGTTGGAAGGGACCTCTAAAGATCATCTAGTCCAATCCCCCTGCCAGAGCAGGATCGCCTAGAGTAGATCACACGGGAACAAGTCCAGGTGGGTTTTGAAAGTCTCCGGAGATGGAGATTTAACCACCTCTCTGGGCAGCCTGTTTTGGTATTTCCTCATGCTGAGGTTGAACCTCCTGTTTTCCAGTTTATGGCTGTTGCCCCTCATCCTGTCACTGGACACCACTGAGAAGAGACTGCCTCCATCTGCCTGACACCCACCCTTTAGATATTTCTAAGCAATGATAAGATCCCCCCTCAGCGTCCTCGTCTCCAAGCTAAACAGACCCAGGTCTCTCAGCCTCTCCTCATATGGTAGGTGCTTCAGGCCCCTAATTGTCTTAGTGGTCCTGTGTTGGACCCTCTCCAGTAGTTCCTTGTCCTTCTTGAACCAGGGAGCCCAGAACTGGGCACAGTACTCCAGGTGAGGCCTCACCAGCCTCATCCCAGTAGAGGGGGAGAATAACCTACCTTGACCTGCTGGCCACGCTCTTCCTAATACATCCCAGGATGCCATTGGTCTAGTTGGCTGTGAGGGCACACTGTTGGCTTGTGGACATCCTGTTGTCCACAGGACTCCCAGGTCTTTTTCCACAGAGCTGCTTTCCAGCAGGTCAACCCCTAACCTGTATTGATACATGGGGCTGTTCCTTCCCAGATGCAGCACTTTGTACTTCACCTTATTAAATTTCTTTAGATTTCTCCCTGCCCAGCTTTCTAGTCTGTCTAGGTCATGCTGGATGGCAGCACAGCCTTCTGGCATGTCAGACACTCCTCCCAGTTTAGTATCATCAGCAAACTTGCTGAGAGTACACTCCATCCCTTCATCCAGGTCATTGATGAATATATTGAATAGGGCTGGATCCAGTACTGACCCCTGGAGTACATTAGCTACAGGCCTCCAACTAGACTATGCCCCATTGACCACAACTCTCTGAGCTCTTTCCTTCAGCCAGTTCCCAATCCATCTCACTGCCCAATGATACAATCAGCACTTCCTAAGCTTGGCTGTGAGGATGCCACAGGAGACAGTGTCAAAAGCCTTGCTGAAGTCACGGTACCTCCTTCCCCTCGTCTATCCATCTAGTGACACCATCATAAAATGCTATCAGATTGGTCAAGCATGACTTCCCCTTGTTGAATCCATGCTGACTACTTGTTATAAGCCTTGTTTCCTCAACATGCTTTGAGATGATGCCAAGAACAATCTGTTCCAACACCTTTCCAGGAATGGAGTTGAGTCTGACTGGCCTATAGTTACCTGGGTCATCCTTCTTGGCTTTTTTGAAGATTGGAGTGAAATTGTCTTTCCTTCAGTCCTCAGGCACCTCACCTGTTCTCCAGGACTTCAAAGATTATGGAGAGTGGCTCAGCAATGACCTGCCAGCTCTGTCATCACTTGTGGTTGCATCCCATCAGGGCCCATGGATTTGTGGATGTTCAGTTTGCGTAATTGATCTCTAACCCAATCCTCTTCAACTGAGGCAAAACCTTCCTTTCTCCCAACTGTCTCTGTGGTCTTCAAGGTCTGAGACTCCTGAGGGCTGGTCTTAGCAGTAAAGACTGAGGCAAAGGTAGCATTCAGTAACTCCACCTTATCCATATCTTGAGCCATGAGGGCACCCACTTCATTCAGCAGTGGGCCCACATTTCCTCTAGTCTTCTTTTTGTCTTCAACGTACTTTAAAAAAGCCTTTCTTGTTGTCCTTGACCTCCCTTGACAGGTTTAGTTCTAAGAAGGCCTTAGCTTTCCTTACCACATCCCTACATCCTCTGAAAACATTCTTGTATTCCTCCAAGTGGTCAGCCCCTTCTTTCATGTTCTATATACTTTCTTCTTCTACTTAAGTTTAGTCATTAGCTTCATGCTCATCCATGCAGGTCTCCTAGCTCTCTTACTTGATTTCTTACTCTTTGGGATGCTCTGGTGTTGAGCTTGGATGAAATGGTGCTTGAATATTAACCAATTAGGAAAAATTTCTTTACTGAGAGAGTGATGAGGCCTTGGAACACGCTGTCCAGGGAGGTGGTAGAGTCACCATCCCAGGAGGTGTTTAAAAAATGTCTAGATGTGGCACTTCAGGAAATGGTTTAGTGGTCCTGATAATATTCAGTAGATGGTTGGACTTTATGATCTTGAAGGTCATTTCCAACCACAATGATTCTATGATTCTATGATTCTATCCCACGGGACTTCTCCAAGCATGATATTCCTCAGTGGCCTGACTTTTAGGTACATAGACATCTAAATGATATACTTTTACAACTAGTTTCTCTACCCAAGCAGCAATATCTTCCTATAATGTAGCAACCCAAATAGGTTTACCTCTGGGATGCCAGTTATTATGCTTCCATTGTTTTAATCACTCCCACAAGGCATTTGCTGCCATCCATGAGTCAGTGTAGAGATAGAGCACTGGCCACTTTTCTCCTTCAGCAATGTCTAAGGCCAGCTGGATGGCTTTTACCTCTGCAAACTGACTGGATTCACCTTCTCCCTCAGCCGCTTCTGCGACTCATCATGTAGGATCCCACGCACCAGCTTTCCACTTCTGATGGTTTCCTACAAGACACCAAGATCCATCAGTAAACAGAGCATATTGCTTATCATGATCTGATAACCGATTATATGGTGGGGCTTCTTCAGCACCTGTTCTGGTGGCATTCCAAAGTCTTTACCTTCCAGCCAATCAATCCATGATCACATCTAAGATTCCTGGATGACTGAGATTCCCTATTCGAGCTCTCTGTGTGATTAATGCAGCCCACTTACTCTATGCAGCACTGGTGGCATGATGTGTGGAAGGGAACTTAACCTTGAACATCCAGTTTAGGACTGGTAACTGTGGTGCTAGGAGGAGCTGTGCATCAGTCCTGAAGCAGCTCAAATTCCTTCATATGCTGACAATATTTCAGTTGGAGTATAGTTGGCCTCAGAGCCTTTGTATCCTTGACTCCAAATTCCTAGGGGTTGACCTCGAGTTTCCCCTGGTGCTTTCTGCCAAAGGCTCTAGGTAGGACATTATTCCCAGATGCGGAATAGAGCATGTTTTTACTGTCCTGGCCTCTTTGGACTGGCCCAAGGGCTACTGCCTGTACAATCTCTTGTTTGATCTGTTCAAAGGCCAGTTTTTGTTCAGGATCCCAATTAAAATCAGGATCACAAGTGCCTGACTTCTCTGCCATCCAAGTCAATAGTATTGGCCCCATTATTCCAGCATCCAAGCAGCCAGGTGCTAAGCGGCTCACCTTCACAATGGCTGAAGTCCTTTCTCACAGTTCACGACTCCTTCATAGAGTTTGGGTGATCTGCATCTGATGACTCCCCATCCAATCAATGGGTTTGCTTTAGAAGGACCCACTCCCTGATCACCTGATACTGGGTAATCTGTCTGTTAGGTGATTTTTCTGAGTCATGGGAGTGTCAGCCTTCACATCTGGTTCCAATTCCCCTTCCAATGGTTGTGCTTGAGAAAGACCTCTCCCACATCTGTCACTGGGACAAATAGGCCTAATTGGTGATATGACTGGGGTTTTTTTGTTTCTTTCTCCTCCGTAAGGGTAGTCTCACAGAGTTTTCTGCTTAGAGGCCAACCTCTACTCTGGGATGCAAAGTAAAGTGCTTCTCAGCCTGTCTGTCCTAATTTAACATGTAACCACTCCCTGAGATGATACCATTGAGCATCTGATTCTTCCTCTGATATTATTTCTCTACTTTTGGTTAACTCATCTACTTGTCTGTTCCAGTTTATGTTTGGCTTATTGTCTTTGGCATGAGCTTTTACCAAACCCATTAGAAATGGTGTTTTTCTGGCCATGCTTAGTAATATTTGCCAATCTTCAGTCCTCCAGATTGGAGTCTTATTTACTTCCCAATTAAGAGCTTCTCAGTGACATAACCATTGGGTAGCACCTGTGCACATAACATAGAAGCACAGAATCACTATGGTTGGAAAAGACCTTTAAGATCATCAAGTCCAGGGCCACTACTACACCATATCCTTAAGCACCATATCTAGACAGCTTTTAAATACATCCAGGGATGGTGATTCAACCATTTCCCTGGGCAGCCTGTTCCAGTCTTTGATAACCCTTTCAATATAGAAGTTTTTCCTAATGTCCAAACTAAACCTCCCTGGCACAACTTGATGCCATTTCCTCTTGTCCTATCAGTTGTGACTTGTGAGAAGAGACCAACACCCACCTCTCTACAACCTCGGTTCAGGTAGTTGTAGAGAGCAATAAGCTCTCCTTTCAACCTCCTTTTCTTCAGACTAAACAACCCCAGCTCCCTCAGTTGCTCCTCATAAGGTTTATTCTCAAGACCCTTCACCAGCTTCATTGCCCTTCTCTGGACCTGTTCCAGCACTTCGATGTCTTTCTTATACTGCAGCTCCCAAAACTGAACACAGTACTCAAGATGTGGCTTCACCAGTTCCAAGTATAGTGGAACAATCATTTCTCTAGTCCTGATGGCCACATTATTCCTGATACAGGCCATGATGCCATTGGCCTTCCTGGCTACCTGGGCACACTGCTGGCTCATGTTCAGACAGCTGTCGATCAACACCCCCAGGTCCCTTTCTGCGGAGCAGTTTTCTAGCCACTCCTCCCCAAGCCTGTAGCATTGCATGGGCTTGTTGTGGCCCAAGTGCATGACCGGGCATGTGGCCTTGTTGAAGCGCATATGATTGGCCTCAGCCCATCAATCCAGCCTGTCCAGATCCCTCTGAAGAGCCTTCATATCCTCAAGCAGATCAACACTCCCACCTAACTTGGTGTCATCTGCAAACTTATTGAGGGTGCTCTCAATCTCCATGTCAAAATCATTGATAAAGATATTAAACAGGAGTGGTCCCAGTACTGAGCCCTGGGGAATGCCAACTGGATTTAACTCTGTTCACCACCACTCTCTGGGCCTGGCCATCCACCAAGTGATAGATGCAGCAGAGTGTGTGCCTCATCCAGGCCTAGGGCAGACATTTTTTTAATGAGGATGCTGTGGGGAACATTATCAAAGGCTTTGCTGAAGTCCAGGTAAACAACGTCTGTAGTAATGCATCTTGAAAAGAATGGACATGTGGCCCATCCAGACTCAGTGTTGTCTTGACATGTCTGGGCTTGCCCTGATATAATCAGGCCTGAGGGGCAAGTAGAGACATGTCAAGGCAGAGCCAGCTTGCAATAACAGTAAGCTGAAGCTGCT
>JANIJG010018728.1:0-13835 GCA_024611175.1 Megaceryle torquata
CAGTAGTCAGTGAAAGGAGGAGAGGCAATGGGCAAGAGTTGAAATACAGAAACATCCATTTAAACATAAGAAAACCTTTTTCATCTTAGGGTGATCAAACACTGGAATTTCCATCCTGAGATGTTCAAAACCTGTCTGTGTAAGTCCCTGAGCAATCAGTGCTTTAGCTGTTTCTGCTCTGAATGAGGGGGTCTGGTCTACAGAGGTACTTTGCAACCTCAAGTGGTTTATAATTTGGGTAGTGCTTAATGGGTTCTACTCTACTTGTAAGCTGATAATAAATGGATTACCACCAGAGGCTCTCCTGGGACCTGTTTAACATCTTTAGCAATTAGCGGAGAAGGCAGTGAGTGCAATGGACTCTCCTCAAGTCTGTGGTTGACACTGAACTTGTGGAACAGCTGCTGTGCGAAAGAGCAGAGGGACCTGAGGCTAGAGGAACTGCAGTAGTCTAGCTTGGAGAAGACAAAATGGGAGGTCATAATAATGGCCTTGCAATACCTGCTAGGAGGTTATCAAGACGATGGAGTGAGGCTCTTCCCAGCAGTTCATTACGTAGTATGGCAGGCCTGTTGTGAAGTGATTTTATAACATTTTTGGGCTTCATAGAAGAAGCAATAGATGAATATTACCAGCTGTAGCCTTGTGTCTGGGGTGTATCTCAAAGTCAGAACAACTCTTTTAGCTGTGACTTGCAGGCTCTGGGGGAGGTAGATGTTCGGCATTGTGACTGTGTGATATTTTGGGGGTGGAAAGGAATAACTGTGCTTTCTTGTCAACTTGATTTATTCTGCAGGGCTTGTTATTTAGGCAGAACCTTTTTGCTTGCTGTCCGTGGTGTAATGGTTAGCTTTGCAAAATGTATTGCATGTTTGCATGCCAAATCTTGCAGTCTTTATGCACAGTCATTGGTACAGAAAGCAGATGCCTATTGCTAGTTCTCATTTTGCTGTTTCAGTGGTTGAAGTGCTAAATGTTTAGTGGAATGTCCTGGAGCGTGGTTTTCCGCTGAAGAAAGCAGGAGTAAGCTTTTACATATATGGCTATCCTTGACCTTGCCAATCTAGCTCTTCTTACTAGGTATTCAATGAAACACTAAATGTAACTATGGCTTCTATATTTGAATACCCCAGCTCTATTATTTTTGATTCTCCAAAGGAATTTTTCTGGTTTTATTACTTCCTTAATTCTCTACAAGGACTTTGTTGTGTGTATGGTTTCAAGGGATGTTAAGTCCTCTGAGGAAAAGACAAAGATACACCATAAAATGGTAACAAACTTGTAAGACAATTCTATCTGACAGCAGACATTCAGAGCAGTAGGAGTATTTCATCTTCGGATCCTCTGATGCTTAATCCCAAGTGAAAATAAATTTTTCTCGCTGCCATGAAAGCCCGTGAGAGCATGTTCATGCAGCAAAGCTTTGTGTTTCTGTATAAACAACAGTGGAACTCAGCAAGATGTAAAAACATGTTGTTTGATAAGCTTTAAGTTAATAATGATGTATTTATCAAAGTAGGTGCAGTGGCTTGGGATGCTTCTGAATTTGAGAACCTTTCCAGAAATAAAATGCTCAAGAAGTCCTGTGAACAAAAGATAAAATGTTGTCCAAGAAATAAAATGCTGCCAGATTAGATACTGCTGAAGCATCACAAATTGATTTCCTTTAAACAATGAAGAAAAATCAGTGCCATTTGTTGCCTTAACCATAATGGGCATTCCCATGGGTTTGCTTTTTTACTTTGGCCTCTCTTGTAGTAGTTACCTGTAGAATGTTAGCATTACACGTTGTCTTTTTGATGTCCTCTCTTGGTTAAGCCATATATATATTACTTTCACTGAGAATATAATTCCTTTCAAAGGCATGGAAACTTAAATGTAATTATGCTTATGTGTGTTTCTCTTTTAGTGGAGGCGATAGTGGAGTTTGACTACAAAGCTCAACATGATGATGAGCTGACAATCACTGTAGGTGACATAATCACCAATATCAAGAAAGATGATGGAGGCTGGTGGGAAGGACAGCTCAAAGGCAGAAGAGGTTTGTTCCCTGACAACTTTGTAAGAGTGAGTACAAAGTGGAACTGTTCTTGTGTTGTGTGTATATGTTTTGTGTACTTTGTTCAGGCTAAATATCAGCCTTTATATCATTATATTTCTTACATCCAAACCCATAATATTTTGCAAATTAGTGTTCTGTTGAGACAGTATTGCAAATAAAAGATTACTTCTTTGCAAAGACAGTGTTGTTTTGATGTTTGAAAATGAAAGTAGCTACCCTTGTATTTCTCTGCTGTTCAGTGTTTACATTTGTGTGGTCTGGGAACAAAGTGATTATTTTAGAACAACTTATATATCATGGCATTTGCAGTATCTTCTTCCATCTCCCTCTCTTCTTTGTAATGGCCACTTCTTCTCCTGAGTGCTTGCTTTGTTTTTGTGGAAGCTTTTTTGTGAACTCATTCCTGGCTAAACTAGTTGAGAATAATCAAAATTGATTATCCAAATGGTTGCCTATAAAAATAAATAAAAATAATTATTTTGTATTTCATGTAATGTACCAAATAATTTGCAGTACTAGTGGTTTTAGGAAAGCCATTCAGAGTTTCTGAAATACGTATTTTTTTTACTGGACATCTGTGCACATGCAGATACTTCTGCACGTGAGGCTAGCTATTGGTACCTCTGGGCTTCCTTGAATTGTCATTGGAGACCTAGCCTGTTATTTTCTATAAACCTCCATAAACTTGGTCCTCCACTATGGAAAGGAGAGCAAGAACTTCAGTGAATTACACAAACCAGTTTTACGTTAATCTGTTGCTACAGCTTCAGAGGATCTTTGGGACTTTACCCTTTCCAAGGGTCCAAGTATATTTTTGTTCTTTCCTTCTTTTTCTCATTCAAGCTATGTGATCCTGTTGTGTGTTTAGATATATGTACATAATGAAGTAATTTTCATTTTGCTTTGGTAACACTGGCAATGTTGAGGTAATTTGGGGAAATTGGTGGCAAATTTACCAAGCCCCTAGGGGTGACACCAAGTGCGTGGGTCACAGGAACCTCAGGTGTTCCTGGGAGGGACAAACATACTGGCATCCTAATTCTTGTTTTTGTCGTTGCCAAGTAGAAAGAACAGTTCTGTGTCAGGCAGCCAGTGATTAGGAGGAAGTACCAGCCTCAATGAGATAAAAGGGAGTGGAGGAGGAAAATGGACACCCTGTTTCTTGTTAAACTCTGAAAATCTGCACTTTGAGGTAAAGGAAGGAAATTATTCTGGGACTCATTGTGTATTGGTAATATTTTTCTGCTTCAACTCTGATGAACTGTGAAGTTCTGTGGGACAAAAGCAGACTTCCTCTCTAAGCATTCTCCTGTCTGATCTTTGAAGTCTGCTGCTGATTTTAGGAGGTGTTGGTTTTAGTGTTATAAATAAATGTGGCCTATGAATTTCTGTTGTAAAAATATCATAATCTAAGTATGAAGCTTTTCAAGTTCTCCCCCTTAATGCCTAATTTTTAAGGCTTCTTTCCAAAATTACTTCAAACTGTGGCATCCTGTCACACAATTGAGAAATAAATGGCTTTTTCTCGATAGAAAGTTCCAAACCAATGTTTAGATTTATTTTTTTTTAATAAAATATGACTACCTGCCTCTCTCTTTCCACCTTTCCCTTTTTTTTTTTTTAAATCAACACTGAGGGCTGTTTTCTAAAGAGCTAAAAAACCCATTAAATTATTCCTCATTCTAAGCTTGAACAAAAAGTCAAATATATCTTTCATAGTTGAGCATACCCTCTCTTAATTTACTAATGTGGAGTGCAAGATACAGACTTCTTAAAAGTATAGATAGTTTGTGAATATCTTGAATGAAAACCTGTATTTTTCTTCAGTTTTTCATGTGTAAATCTTGTATTTGGAGTAGTCAAATGTAACAGCAGTCCCATTAGAAAGTCTGTTGAGCGTAACCATTCTCTCCACTAAGACTGTAACAAATTATAAACTTTCTCTTTCAGTTACGGAAATATTTTTTAACAAGTGCATGCAGACTCAAACTTACCAGCTATCAATTCATGCTCCATTGCTGTTCTGTTGTGTCAGCAAGATAACTGAGAGGCAGGCAAAAAGGGATGCTACTGATCAGCAGTGGAGTTGAATGCAACTGCAAATTCCCATTGCTTATCAGAGTTGTTTATAAGAGTAGTTACTTAAGAAAGTTATTCAGAGGTAAAAATGACTGCTGAAATTCTTGAGGTATTTTGCATTCTACCTTCAAGTGGAGGGAATAATTTCATAAAGAGAAGAGCTTTTCTTCCCTGTGATTTTGTTTTTGAATAAATTGATGATGATATTCCAAAGAAACTGTTGGATTTTGCAAAAATTTAAGGTTTGGGCTGAAATGAAACCACTGAATTAACACTGTAAAGAAGCCTGAGTGGTCTCTATTAGCATTTGTGCACGTATTCTGTAAGTGTGGTTTAAAGAGAAAAGATTTTGAAAGAAAAAAAAAGTAGAAATGCAAAAATTAGGGAAATGCAATGTATTGTAATGTTTATGAAAATACTATTAGTACAAAGTGTTACTTAAGAAAACAGTATTTTTCAAGGGACTACTAAGTTGTGAATGTGTAAAAGACTTTCAGAGTTGCCTGTAGCAAAAGTGGTTTTAAGTTTCACAGAAGAAATACAAATTAGGAGACCAGGAGAAGAGCTGTCTGAAGACAGATGCAAGAAAGAAAGAGGAAAGGGGAGGTAGCAATGATACGTATGCAGTACATGTGCAGATATTTTTTTCAGGGGACTTGGACTGTGGAGTTGTTATCAGAGGTGCTTCCTGTTCTTGAATCTGCAAAACAACTGCTCTGAATGTCATATATTTTTATATATACAGAGACGAAAAAACAGATTCATACTCTTCTTATGCTCTGCAATTCAATATGCAAGTTGTAACAGAAAAGGTATTTGGAATTTTTCTGTTTTCACTGCCTGTTAGTCTGAAGCTGTGATTTTGTGAGAGAAGCTTGCTTAAATATGAGAAAATTCTTTGGTCCCTCTTTTAAGATATAATTTATTCTGTCAGCCTTTGTAGAGACCCACTGTTGTTAGAGATACTCATGCTGAATTTATCACAAGAGATGTATAAAATGTGTATCTCATCGTATTTTTTTTCATTTTTCTTTGAAAATTCAAGTAGAAAAATAGAAGTAGAGATTTAGGTGTTTGGTTGTCTATTTAATCCTCAGTCACACAGCTGAAAAAGGAGGTAGCAGGTGTGATTGCAGTGGTGATCATTTGCGTGGTATATAGTTGGTTTTCAGTATCTTTCTAGTTTTAAAACTTTAACTTGAAATCCAAAATCCTTACTTTTATAACCAGAAAATAAAGTAAATCTGGATGATGTGCATTAGCTTCTTTCTTTGTTTGCTTGTTTTTGGTTTTGGTTTGTTTGTTTGTTTTCAGTGCCATTAGGAGAGAGATGAGAAGCTTTTGATTTGCTTTTTTTCTGGTCTTATTTTAACAAATTCTTTGTCTAACCAAGCTCTGCAGTGTAAAACTGTGCATGTGACAGCATCTGAGACAGTTAGATTTTACTGATAGCAGATGAAGATTTAGAAAGCAGGAAACTGTGGTGCAGAGCCGTGCTTGGCAGTTTTAATTTACAAAGTCAATTCTATGTGGGATTGGATAACATTATACTGGTAAGCTGAATTTGCTGCATATGAAAACCTTAAGACTTGTCTGTACTCCAGAGGACTTGCCAGTATTGCTAGCAGAACTAGGGAGGTAAATTTATTTTAAAATTAGCAGGAAATGTAGTGGTAGTTATTTCTGAAATTGTGCTGTATAGCTTGGATTTTAGAATCAATGAAACTGCATAACTGTACTGGTGCCTCGAGTCAGAATAGCAACTTGGATTTCTTGTTAAACAAGCAGAATACAGTCTTTAAATAATGCAAATTAGTTGTACAATGTCAAAGATGTTCATGCTGAATCATAAGCACAGTGGAGATTCTTATCTGTTGTTTGTCATTTAATTTGCTTCTCTGTATGCTTTGGTTTCTTTTTGTTTTTTTTTTTTTTTTTATCTGTACAACCAACCAGAGATTGCAAGAGATTGTGAGTGAAACACAGGGTGATTCCTTTCTGAGACCCTCTGCTTTACACACTTCGCTCACCCCTACCCATCCCCATTAGTGCTTTCTTAAAACTTTTCATAAGACTTGGCCTGTGCACATGCAGGGGCCCTTTACAGCCATAGTTTGGCTCCTGGGATGGAGAATATTCCCCATGTCTGCTTTGCTAGTCCTCCGGCTGCTGCTTGATACCACTCCTGTTGTCCTTCCTTCCTGCTTTACCTCTGCACTGTCAGTTACTGCTGTGTCCACCTTTGCTTTGGTGCTTGTAAGTTCATATTGCCTTCGCAGCTCTCCAAAGTACTCTGTATACTATTAAGTGATGTCTGGGCCAGCTTTGCCTAAGTAGCCACTACTGAAAGTTGTGGCATCTGCCAAGGCACTGAGGTTCTAGGCAGACTAGGGAAAGCAGTGTTATTTTTTATTGTATCTGAAAAAGATAACTTGCTTTATGGGTCAGTGAATTATTACAGGATGGTTTTTTGCATACTAGGCAGGCATTTGCAATTCAATTAATGAGCTTTTTTGTTGGAAATCTTACTAGAATACTGTCTACATTTTTGTTCTTATGAAATGTTTTAGATTGTGGTGGACCTGACAGTGCTGGGTTAACAGCTGCACTTAATGATATTAGAGGTCTGTGAGTCTATGATTCTGTCCTAAATGTTCTCTTGGGAATGAGAACCCAGGAGAACTAGTTTTTTATTCCAGGCTCTGGGTATGGCCATTAAACTTGTTATCTTTATGGTGATATACAGGAGAATGTAATTGCTGAAAAACTTTCTGATAAGTTCCATAGTGTGAAAATGTCTCTTTTTCTGTGTTTCTGTCAACATCAATTAAGATTTTGTGGTAAGAAACATGGCATCACTATTGTGTTACTGTCTATTATTGCTGCTGTTGTTACTTTAAGAATGGTGAAAGCAAAACTGGGAAAAGAAAATCTTCTCCCAGCCCATCTACTCTACAAAGACAGAGATCCACCAAGATGGTCTTGTACCAGTCAGTAGTCTCTGACCTGGCAGCATTTGCTTTTCTACGGGAATTCAGCACAGAACAGCAGCATCCGCAGCACTCAGGCTGTCCTGGATGCCCAAGGAATGATTAGAAATAACATCACGCCTCAACCTGTTTGTCTGGCTTCAGAGGAGGTGAGGGAGCTCCCAGTCAGGCAGCTGCCCTGTGTTTTTGGCCTGCAACTCATGAGAAACTCCCTGGCAGTGACAGAGGCTTTTTCCCATTTCTTGTCACAGCAAACTGGTGATACTCTCAGCTGGATGGGAAAGGTGCCGTGCTTACTGCAGTCAGCAGAATGGATCCTGTATGTTTCTCGTGAGGACAAGCGGGGTGTTGGCTGTCCTCTGGCCATCAGTTCGTTGGATATGTTTTGATGCCAGGCTTGGAAAGGGGGGTTCCTTGAGGGTGTGTAGGGCGTGGAAAAGAGAGGAAAGAAGGGTTGCTGTTTGGGGCTGTCAGCTGTTGAATGTTTTGTGGGTGCCAGCATGCGAATGTTTTATGAACTATGCAAAAGTGAGAGGGTTTTAAATGCATGCAGCAGTCATGCAGTGAACACATGGTAATGTGAAGCTTCAGTGTTAAGGTTTTTATTATCTTTTAGTGACTAGTACTTTATATTGCAACATTATTAGTAAAAAGTAACTTTCTGAAAAAGCAGTGGCTTACTTGTGATTAAATATTGATAGAAATGGTGAAAATTGAGGTGTTTGGAAGCAAAATGTGTTGCTTTTCATTCTTTAATATGCATTGCAATTGCTGATGCTTAAAGAAAACCTAAAAAGACGTTCTTATTTAAAATAGACATACTATTGCTTCACTGATAAAGTTCAATGTTATATGTTACAAATTTATATGCTAGAGACTCAATTATTTCCTCTTTTTGATCAGATTTGTCTTTTGTATATTTAAGAAAACCTCAGTAGAATGTTTCTGTTTAATATATGCTGCTGTTCAAATTATAAATTAAAAAAAAAAATGCTAAAAAGGAAACTAAACACTTCTCTTTTTTCCCCTTCCTGGGACTCCAAGCCATGAGGAAAAGGAGAACATAATCAGAGATTGAAACAAGGACTGAAAGTGTTATATAGAAGTTACATTTTCAAAGATATAACTTGTTTGGAGCTGTAAAATTGTAACTCTTTAAAGCAGCTTCAATTTATTCAGAATTTATTTGTACATTATATTAGCTGTATGTTAGACATTGAAGTCAGCGTGGATTTGGCAATAGCCTCTTAAAGTAGTTTCCGTAAGGATTTATAGAATTGGCAGAATGAGATTTCTCCAACCTAGTCCTAAAAGACTGAGAGACAAAGAGAAGGTGTCCTGACCTTATACTTTCTCTTCCCTAAAGTCAGTTTCTTTAACTTTTTTGTGTGTGTGTGTGTGCATTTTGTTTTGTTGTTTGTTTGGGTCTTTTTTTCCTGGCAACTTTCCCAGCTCCGGATGTTTTTATTTTCTCTGTATCTTCTTTATATGTGGGTGGGTATGTTGGTAATCCATGTATTTTGGTCTGATTCATTTTTGCACTTCTTCTGGCAATTGTTTTACTGTGGGAGCAGACTGCTATGTGAAACTCTTGTAGGTAAAATCTGTAGAGGTGCTTAGCAGCAGATTCCCTCAACTTTAGGAAACACTGTCTGATTTGGACCTTTTGTTTTGGTGGTTTTTATTTGTTTGTTTGTGAAAAAGAATATAAGAGAAATGGTATTTTCGGTGCCTATGGGGTAACTATTACATTTAATTGTAATTGCAAAGGGTTGTGCTTGCATTCAAGCTTAGTCTGCCAAATATTCTATTTACTCTATTGGAACAATTCAGCCTGTATCTGGAACATCTGCTGATTGTCTTTCAGTTTGTATTACTTAAATATTAAGTAACATGAACAGCAAATAAGACTGAAGATGAGAGCAAAAGGGACATGTGGGAAAAAGAAAGCTATTTGGGATTGTAAGACTATCTGTTCTAACGGCTGCTGTCATGATTTAATGATACTGTTTACTTCTGAGTATTCCAGTCCTGATCAATACTGTCATTTAACAGTAAGTATATGTGCATATGTGGGGGAGTTGTTTAGTGGTGTTGATTTTTTTTTTTTTCCTTTGTTTGGGTTCTCTTTGTTGTTTTTGGATTTTAGTTGTATGTACAGGAGTGCTTTTTTTTCCTGAAGTGTCATGTGTAGACCATTTAAGAACTTTCATATAACAGCTTTCATGCTTTTGTAAAGTGCATATCAACTCAAATGGGATACTGTTTGCATTATTTGCTATTGGATATAGCATTTGACTGATTAGGTATCATTGTATTCAGTGTCTGCAAGTACTGTAATTCCCTTCTAGAATATTGTGGGAACTATTTGGGATACTTATGGTGAAGGCAGAGTCCTAAAAGGGTCCCCCGTTTCCTACCATCACCTAATTATTTACTCTAGTAGAATTTCACTGGTGCTGTTAGTAAAATTATAATATGACAGTATATTATAGCAGTTTAGGTCTATGATCAGCACACGTTCTCTTCAGAGCTGGAAAGAGACAAGTATACGTGAATGTCTTAATGCTCACTTTTGGGCTCTGTTACAGCCATATGAAATCTATTATTTTTTATATATAGACAGTGTAGTCATTCAGTTACCCTTGGAAAAGACAAAGGTGTGAGTAAACTACCATCACGTAATAAGATGAGTTATTTACTCGCTCTCAATTCAGACTCCTTCAGTGATGGATACTTAGTGCCGGTGGTTGTGACAGGAGGTGGTGAGGGATGGAAGGGAAGAAACAAGTAGAGCATAAATTTAAAGAAAAAACATTGGTACCTCCCACCCAAGAAGAAGGAAAAAGGTAAACAAACCTGTCATCTATACAGAAGGTGGTAATGACTTCTGCTTTTATAGACTTTTTTCTTTTTATGACTGGGAATATTGAGAGAAATACATGCATTACAAGTCATTCAAGACTGTGCAAGGTATTGAGTGTACGTATCTGCTGCTTCACAAACCCTTGATTTCTCAATTTCCCACTGCATGGGGACTCACTACACCCTTTCAAAGATTAATTTAGTACTCGTTCTTCCTGAGAACTTGCATTTGCCTTCCCAGAGGCTATAGGCCAGTATTATCAAAAGCCTTGATTAAAAACAACCTTTCAACAGAAACCGTCTCTAAAACAGAAACTTGTTTCATAACTTTCATGATTGCTTATGGTTACATGTTATTGCCACTATTTTGGCTGGTTCATGATAACCAGCTTAGTTAAACCTTGTCTTCCCTTTTAGACAGATAGATAGACAGATTAGATAGGTAAGTGGTCTGATCTATCTGTCAGTATTTACTTACTAATCAATACCACAAAGCAAATGAAACTCCTTTATATCTTTTTTTGGCTCTTTGGAGCCAAAAGCATCATGTCATCCAGCTTTCCTTTTGCCACCTGTGTTTATCAGCTTTTTGGAACTTGAAGGGTTTGTTTGTTTTGGGGTTTTTTTTTGTTTTTTTAGTTCTTGTTCCTTTGCCCCAACCTTCCTTATCATGCTGCCCCAGGACCCTGACAGCATGTGAGCAGACTGCCCATCTTACCGCATGTTGCTGTCATGTTGTCTGCATCATGGGGCTATGGCACTTTTGAGACATGGTTCATACACTGTTGTCAGCTGTTGCCAAATCACTTTCTCAATAACTACAGATAGAAGACAGGTAGATGCAAATCTTAGTGGTTTATTTCTCCTTCCCTAATGTCCTGTGTGTCAATTTTATTGTACTATCAAGCAGAAAGACAAAATTCACCTGTTCCCCCTTTAAAAGTCCTTCTAATATGACCTGAGTTGTTATTCTTCCAGGGTTTAGAGAAATATAGATGGAAAAGTGCTTGTAATTCAGA
Source organism: Megaceryle torquata (assembly GCA_024611175.1). Classification (NCBI taxonomy): domain Eukaryota; kingdom Metazoa; phylum Chordata; class Aves; order Coraciiformes; family Cerylidae; genus Megaceryle; species Megaceryle torquata. The sequence goes on from JANIJG010018728.1 coordinate 11,016, forward strand.
ACTACTGTGTTAACTATCTTGAATAAATAATACCTGAAATTCACCCACCAAATAGCTGCATACATGTCTCAGTGTAGCTTTCAGCAAGTTTTTAATTCTTCACTTTCATTTTAGAGGAGTCTACTTCTAAAATTTAGTTGCATATTTTCTATACAATTTGTTTTGTGGAAAAAATTACTTATATGGAACTACCTGAAATGCACTGTTGTGCATGTACAAAAGGGCATATGCTCAGTTGTTTTCCTCTGTTCCCACGCAGCTTCTTCATTCTGTGACCTTCAGTCAACTCATAATGCTCTGTGGTGTACTTTTATCTCTTTACGTTTCCTTGACTCTGTGGGATCTGTACTCAAACCAAAAGCACCTGAAGACTTACGGTTGTAAAACTGAGTTGATAGTTTTCATGAACGGTTTGTCACAAGTAATGACAGCTAATTTAAAATCAAAACCTGATTTGTTACTGATGTTTTGTAATTGTACAGAATGCTAAAACTAAATTAAATTCCTGAAAGGAATTAGGGTTTGTTTTAGCTTGCTGTGAGATCTGGCCAGTATTTTTCCCTGTGAAGGAAAGATGATATGTACTTTGAAACCTCCTTAACTGCACAGTTGAGGGCAGATCCTTTAAAAGCTGTTGTACAGAATAAATTCCCTATGCAAGTATTTCACTGAAGTTGATGGAATGACTGGGAGGCTATAACTGCTTACTTATATGCACCAGTTCTTGTAGGGCTGAGCACTGCATTTCATAGTCCTTAATTGCTCTGCTGTTCTGTGTAGAAAACTTCCCAATTTCTGTATTGTCAGCACACATGTTTTTAGTGGTCATTTGAACTTCTGCAGCCTTTCAGACAATGTGAAAATTCTTTTATACAATCTAGTCAAACTGTCTGGAGGACATCAGAGGAAATTTTACTATAATATTAGAAGCCAGAGAGCTTCTGCTGTGAAGCAGCTATACAGTGAAGCTTCAGGGCCATCTAGTAAAACCCTGTACAGCAAGCAAACATGCTATACAAGTAAAAGCTCAATCAGATAAACCAGTTTAGCTAGTTTAATTAAGTCATTGGTATGGGCTTCTGCTGGTTCACTTACAAATCACGCCTGACAGCGTTCCTGCTCCAGCTACACTGGCAGAAGTCTGCAAGTTGGTACTGTTTTAGGAAATTCCACTTCAGTTGTTTCTGACGTATGTAGCACATTGTTGCAATGTACTCTTTCCCTTTTTTCCCTTTTGTATCTTTCTACTTTCCTTCTCTTGAAGGAATTTACAGCACTGCCTCTTAGTTAAATGTAGCTGCTCTTGGATATAGTTATTAGCCACCTGCCTCTCTACCCAATATATTTTCTGCACTTTTGGAAGATAGAAGAGAAATTTAAGGTTTGAATTCTGTGAGTGGAAGAAACAAAGGACAGTTAGTATCCAGATTTTATTGTCAAGTGAAAGAATGAGAATAATGGTAGATGTGTAAGTTGTGCAATATGCTAGCACAGTATTTAATATCCAAATAACTATTGCTTTGTTATAAAACACTAATATTAACTCTATTTCTGTATTCAGCCTTTTTTAATTGAGACAGCTAGGAGGGAGTGCATGGACAGTTTCTTTAGTGTTTTTTAAGTGAAAAGGATATCTTTTTTTTCTGGGGAATCTTATTTAAGATGAACCCACAGTAACCTAATTTCACTATACAGACCTTCACAGGTAATGTAGCTAGAGTACCAAGTGACATTGTTTAAAATGTTAATGAAGCATCTCCATGCACCACAGAAGCCATCGCTATTCTAGCACAAAACTGAAATTGTGTTCAGTGTTGTGCTGAGTTGCAGCTCCTTTCTGCTGAGAGCACTTATGTGAAAAAAGAAAAGCTGTGTAGCTTGTAATGTGTTAGATTGCTTCCACGCAAGTAGTAAGCATGGTGTGCTTCCTCAAACTTTGCTTAGTCACAAGTTTGATCAGGAAAGAAACAGAATTAATAGGAAAAGGCATAGCAGAAATGGACACAGCACAAACCACTTAAATTCAGGCAGTAAATTCTCTGCCGGTGTTGGTAAAAATGTGCTCTAGTGCATGCAGACAATGTGGTAGATTACATGGGAGTTTCTCTAGAACCTTGTCCACACCCTGCTCCTAGCCTATGCCATTTCCTTCCTTTTGCTGTTTCCAGCTTAACCTGTTGAAAATTGTTATCAAAAGTTGTTCAGCATAATGTCTGTACCTGAGTTTAGGAAAGGTAACTTCTCAGGTGTCAATTCTACCACACTGCCTTGTGTTAAAGGTTAGTGGGGAAAGACCGTGGTTCTTACAAAAAAGATCTGTCACAACATAGAATAATAATTTCCCACAGGAATGGAGAACACAGCAGTGTTTTGATTTTTGAGATACCTGTTTTATTTTGTCAAATGTGATTGAGTAACTCTAGGTCATATTTGCTTCCAAATTACAAAGAATTCTCCCCTCACTTTATTATTAAAGCAACCTATACTGATACCTGAAAAACACGGTATTTCCATTCATACATCATAAAGGTGAAGTAGTCAGATCTGCTATCATGCCTTACCTGGAAGAAAATCTCAGAGGATATTAGTTCCAAACAAAAAATTGATTTTCTCAGAAGGAACCTTAAGGGAGGCTCCTGGGGACTAGCAGAAAGCTAGTTTGTGTTTTCAAGAAAGAAAAGGAGAATGTGAGGCACTCAAGCCTCATATTGACCTCCTGGAAGCCATTTCCAAATGTGGGAAGAAGCTGGTTGGGAGTAGTCAGCATGTATTTATGAAGGGGAAGTCACGCCTGACCAAGCAGTTGTCCTTCCATGATGA
>JANIJG010018729.1:436-12179 GCA_024611175.1 Megaceryle torquata
TGGTGTTTTCTTTGTAGGTGTCTCTCAGGCTGGTGTTTTCTTTGTAGGTGTCTCTCAGGCTGGTGTTTTCTTTGTAGGTGTCTCTCAGGCTGGTGTTTTCTTTGTAGTCTCTTGGAAGCTGAGGATCCTGCTCGGGTGTGAGTAACCCTGCAGCACAAACTGTGTTCTGTAAGACATTTATCCAAAGGCTTTGTTATGGTACTGCTGTGCTGTAATGTTGTGAAGCTGGTGTAGGGCTTTCTGACAGGAATGAGGGGAGAGGATGTCCATGACACATTGTCTAGCCATATTGTGCAACACAAAAATGCATGGACTGTATGGGACCCCACTAACTGAAGACCATAGTGGCATTCTTCAATATCTTCCCAGGTTTTTAATTTTTTTTTGTAGCACTCATCTGATTTTTAAAACTAGGTTTTGATAGGTCAGTGTCTTTCGCAGAGAAACACATATTTTTCTCTCCTTGTTTGTATGGCAGTGTCAAATGAATCCCCTTTTTAAAAGAAGATCTACAAATTATGTTAAATAGCAGTTAACCAAATGCTTTTTAGAGCAGTTTAAGAATGCTAGCATGAGTTTGTCTTTATAGCTTCCTGTATTTAGATATGTCACTGTAAATTTGCCTATTAAAGCACCCATTCTAATAGCAGGCTTTTCAAAAGACAGACACAAATGCAACAAATTTTTGCATTTGTGTCTTTATGACTTAATGCTTTTTAAGCAGCTTTTTTTTGTTGTTGTTGTTAATAACTTGCTTCCTACTTTTTGTGCTTAAGTACTCTTTCATTGTTTTCCTCCTGTGGAATCTTCTATACTGTTTTCTTTTATTCTTTTTAATTTTTAAGGCTGTATAGGCTTTTTTTCTTTCTTTCTATGGAAATGTATGTCCCAATATAACTAATTAAGAGCTTGCTTTTATGTTTTTGATTACCTCTGTGAGGAAGTGTTTTAATAAATGATTTTTCTGAAGGTGATGGCACTTTTTTTTGGTAGAAATTACAAGCCTGATAAAGGTTCTTAATATTTAATGTATCTGACAACTTCAGGCAATGACGAGGAATCTGTGCTCTCATGGTAGAGAACTAATGATGGCTCACAGAACCTCTTCAAGCCTTACGATCAAGCTGTTCTTGACAATAAAACAATACAGAGGTGACTGAGTAAGTAGTGTGTTAAACTTCCCTTGTGGAGTAATGTGAAATAATCCCAAGTGAGGAGACTTGCAGGTTTGTCTGGAACTGTGTTTAGGGTTATCCTACAAGAAAGATGCTCTCTTGGGTACATTCAGTAGACCTGGGATAAGGCTTCAGGCTCTACTAGGAACTTGAGTCCCAGATACTATGGGGTTAGCTGAGTGATTGCCTGGGATTCACTGGTTTTTCTAAGGAGATCATTATAATGAGTTTCTGGGAATTACTGGGAGTTTCTCAAGAATAGCAGGTCTTCTTTTATAGTGTGCCATATTTTCCTATCTGCAGCTACCTGCTGTTGGTCACATCAGGCAGTTCTTGGACTGGTGGAAGAGGTCTCTCACTTCCTCCAGCTGACTGTAGAAGCTGCAGCCAACTCAAAATCAAGCCACAGGGTTACTTGTATGTCTGAAAGTGCTTTTGATGTATTTTAAAAGCCCAAGTTATCAAAAATATGTTTAAAAATAACGCTCTTGATAGTCTCTCCTTGATCACTTCCTGAAAGTATCCATCATCCTGATTAAGTTTTTTGGTTCCCCCTCCCCCAGGCTTTCAATGACTTGCTTCTGATTAAAAGTCTTCTTGAGCTTGTTTCTAGAAAAATTAATTTTAGTTTCCCTGTATCGGTGATGTACCATCAACCACTGGTCACTTCAATATGTTCATGCCTGGAAGGAACCTAATATTGATTGTGAGAAAGGAGTTATTCAACTGATATATGGAGCAAACACTTCTATCAGACAGATCCATACCGTCTGCTTTTCTATGTGCTTGTTTTATTCACCTACAGCAAGCAAAATTACCGAACCTTTAAGTGGAGCAGAGGAATAAACCGGTCTTACAAACTGTCTGATGCAGACAGTTCTTTTCAGTTTTAATACAGATGCTAGCTCTGTAGTTATTAGTTCATCTTGCTTTAGAAATTGAACTGTTGCTGTTGTACTTGCTTTAATTTCAGAAAGCTGTTACTACATTTGTATCTTGCTACTTTATACCAGAAAATCAGTTTAGCTTACATTGTTTTCCTTTCTACTGCTTGCTTTGTTCAAATACAGCAAGACAACTTTGTTTTGGAAGCCTGTTTGTTCAATTTTTCTATGGCTTCAACTCTTACATATCTGTTGTCTGGTAGAAACAGGTCCTTCAGGAACTTTAAAGAAAAGAAACATAACACCCCAACTTCCCTCTCCCCGCCCCGTATACATGAACAAAACCAAATCCTGAAATATCTTGGCCATGCTGCATAATGACAGGAATTGGTCTTCAGACACCTTGTTAAAACTCTTTTTTTTTTTTTAAATTTCAATGAAATGGCTTGACTGAATACCCAATATTTTTTGAGTCACATGTAATTCTACCTAACCAAATCTTTTCCCCAAATCCTGGTGATGACAGGTTTTTGTCCTCTTTTGGCTACTTTTTCTCTGTCTTTCTAATATTATAGTCTTGCTGTGTAACATAAACATGATTGTGTCAGAGCTTGGCCCTTGAAAGAGCTTTTTCATTTTGTGTGCATGCATTTCAGCTTCCTCTTCCCTTTCTTTTTGAATGCCATAATCTATATTAAAGGAATAAGACACAGAAACGTGACGAAGTGTTAGCCTTAATTTTTTTTTAATAGGTGTATGACAAGCTGTGGACTACTTTGTCATTCTTTCCTCACAATGCACCTTTTTGATAGAAATATGAAATAACTAAGCATAAAGACAATTTTCTTCAATATTCCAAACAATAAGTACTAAGGCAAAGGAGGTGCTGAGTTATTCCTGCCTTGCTTACTCTTACTTGTTCGTAGGTATTTTGGAGTTTCCTTTATTGGTGGTATACTCTTCTTGTGAGGTTAGCTGCGTGGAATGAGCCTTTAGACAGACCATGTGTGGTCTAAAGCTGTGTTTGAACTGTGCCTTGAATCTGATTCTTCTACATAATGAAGTAAAATCTGGAAAAGACAGATGCTACTCTGGGTATCAGTGGAGCTGGTTGCATACGTGGTTGTGGTACCTTTGTATATTTTGCATACTGAGACTTCAGTTCTGTGGGAATAGCATCACCTTCGTATTGTAAGATTGATAAACTGTAGATGTCATGTTAACAGAAGTGCGTGGATAGCTTTCTCTTTTTTTATATATGAAAAGTGTCTTGGATTATGTATTCCATTATATGAGTCACTGCAAGCGTATGTAGTTATTTTATTACTATCCCTCAGTTTAAAATATTACGAAAGGAAATAGCCTATGAAAAGTACGAAATCTGATTTTTCTCCAAAATGTCATTGTGCCAGATAATTCTTCATGATCAAATAAAATAAGAACAGAAAGCCCAAAATCTTTTAATCTGTGAGTGGAATTCATTTGTTATGTAAATTAAGTAGGAAAATTGTGCAGATGTGAGAATAAGAAGTTTCACTTTTTAAATCAAACTCCTAATGTCTTTGCACCAGTTCATCTTTTATTAAAAATTTAATTAATTTTCTGTCAACTTTAATAACAGGTACATAGGACAACTTCACAATGTAATTGACCAAAGCTTTCTCACTTAAACTACATGTATAGTTTCATACATATATATGTATGTGTATATATACGTAGATATATAGTTAATCATACATTATTTACCTGTTCCTTTGAGTTGTTAATTTTTAAATATTCAAAGTTGTGTGAGACTGTAGCTTTTCAACTCACTCATTTCCAACTTCTCATGCAATCTGTCTTTCAAAATCTTTTATGCACTTCCCTGAAAGGAGGAGACAGAAGAAGAATGTGGAGAGATGCCATGGCTAGGGAGGCCAGATGCACTATGTAAGAGTAGTTAGATGAATTGTATTTGGGGTTTTTTTGGAATGCAGACCTTAATGAGCATGTGAGGTAGAAGACATTGCCCTTCACTTTGCTCGGTACCGCTTTGAAGCGTGGAGGAGCTTGTGAATTCTAGTAGTCTTGCAGAAAAAAAACCCAACTTGTAGGGTTCCAGACCAAAAACATCAAAGTAGACTAAATTGTGACTATTCAAAAGTGCAGTTGTTTCCTGTCCTCCATAACTTCCTTGCTTAGTATCTGACTTGTGATTGATTGATTTATTTATTTATTTTCTGTTGCAATAGGTCTGGTTACAGCAGGAACATTTTTATCTGTCTTGTAATTACAGCCCCACAAGCTTTAATATCAGCATGATTTAGATCATCTTGATTTAGTGTAGCAGCCTCATGAAGAAGAATATCTGCACTGTAGGTATAAGTGAAATAATTACAGTCTTTAAGAAACAATTCCAGGCTCTGTCTGATCCAGCAAGTGACAACACATTCAACCAGCATTCATAAGGAGGACCCTTTTTGGTTATTGCATCCCAGTAGCAATTGGTACATTTTTCACCCATGTGCGTTAATTCTGTGCTCTGCATAGACTATATTATAACGCTGCATTTTAATTAAAAACAGATTTTGATCCAAAAATAAATTCTTTTCTTCTTGAACAAGAGATAAGTATGGTTAAATCATGCTTTTAACTGAGTGGGAAGTGGAAATATGGTAGACCAACGCTTATCTTGAGGTGTCTTGACGTCTTTCTCTTCACATGTCACTGCAAATCTTGTCTGAATTTGAGGGAAGGATTAATTTTCAATTAAGACTACCTTTGTAAGCTATACACAGTCCATTTTGCTCATTGTACTGTTTTAAAATACATTTTTTTATATAGTAAGGTCCATCTCCTCCTGTTTATTTTAAATAAACTATTCTTTCATAGCTCCCAAATTATGAAAATTTAAAGCTTTGTTTTAAGAAGATACACTTGAATGTCAAAGCATGGCAATTTTCAGGAATTTGTTTAAATGTGTAGCTACTAATGATCTTTCTACTCTTGATGAGTCTAAGCTGCATGAGTAGTACTCTGTTTTACATGTGTAATATAGAGAATTTTCCAGGCTATATAGGTTAGTCTATTTAAAATATAGTCTACATAGGGTTTATAAAAATCACCTGAGCTCCTACTAAACTTTATATGGCTGAAAATTCTGAAGTGATTAGTTAGTAAAAGTTACTTTTTCATTAAAGCAATGAAAATATATAACTAGAACCAAAGTTTTCGTTTTTCAGTTAGTACACAAATAGACTAGCTGTAGCAGATGCATCAGTTTGTCAGGCTTGCTATCCTTCCTCTCTTTCACTTCTCTGTTTTTCTCTTATTTATTTTTTTTTTTAAGTTCTGGAAAGTATTTATGTTTGAATACAGATGATAAATCTCTAGAGGTGCTTTTGGGAGATGAAGCTTCACGGGTTTGAAACAGACATTTACATTTAAAGTGCAAACTGTGTGGGCTAGTGGGTTATTATGTCTTCAGGGCCATTTCTGACAGTGTTTTTCTAAATGTGACACATGGGACTGACTTCTTCAGCCTTAATAAACATGAAAGTTACTAGAGCATGAAACTTTACAAACAAGTTCTATTGATATATGTTGAAGATTTTACTCATTTCCATTTTAAGTGGAAACCAGTTTATAGCCTTGTAAACTGGAGCATCCTAATCATTGTTTTTAGCACTAAAAATAACTAATATGGCTGTAAAGTTATATGGCACTTCACAAATATAAAGCAGGAGTTATCCTGAAACAGCTCCAAAGTCTAAGTACAAAACACAGGCAGTCTTGGAATAAAAAACAATATAGTAAAACAGATCAGGAGATATGGGGGGCGGGGGGGGGGGGAAGAAAAAAACCAGTGTAAACCAACCCTTTTGTTTTTCTTTGAGGTGAGAGAACAGTTATGGAGAAGGAGTAATCAAGAGCAGAATATGTAAAATGAAGGTGAAATAATTAAAAGATCCTCCAGATTACAGCTATGGGTTTCTAGCCATAGTTTATGAAAGCAGAATTTAAGATGAAACAACTTCTACACCTGAAGATAAGGAGATTAAACCTGACATAAAAGCGTCAATGGTAGATATGGGAGAAAGGGAGGAAAAGATAAGAACTGAAGGCCCATTTTCATGAGCCTTAGGAAAAGGAAGCAAAGACATTTGGTGAAGGCAGACATGCTTGTACAAGTGAGAAGTAAAACTAAGTGGTATTGAACTTATAACAACAAATTGTTTTGAATGGTCAGCAGACTTTAATTTGCATACTTGATACCTTTTGCTTTTCTCTGTATCTGTCATATCTTCCCCTTTAATATAAAAGGTAGATGTGAAGTTAGATTCAGATTCTTGTTGCCTGCTTTTGCAGTTAGCAGCCATTATTAGTGTAGAACAAGATGCCCTAGTGGAGCAAGGGGAAAGTTAACAGTGACTTAAAGGGTGAATTTATGTTCAAAGATTGCTTGATGAACCTCTAAAATGTGGTCCTAGTAACGTACATCCAAAACAGTAAATATAGTCCTCAGATACTGGAAAACTATGCCTTTGATCCTATGCCTTCAAATATTAAGTGTATCATCCTCTGCACTCTTCTCTGCATGAGAGTTCTGGGATAGAGGTAACAGCAGACATGTTTCTCAATTCTTCAGTTTGTGAAAATTTTCCCAGAAGTATCAGAAGAAAAATATGGACTTGGAGTCTTCCAGTGCAGTCCAGTAACCCACTGCCAACCATGATGCCTGTAAAAGTCTATAGGTGTTTGGCAGGCATATATATTAGTGTTACCAGCTCCTTTACATCAGGCCTTGTGAAGCCCTTGAATATCCTAGCCTTCTAAATGTCATCCTGGATATGAACATGTCCTCAACTCATATACATGACCATTTGTAACTGTCACTTTGTAAGACAGAAATGAAATGTTCAAGCCTTGAGGCACTAAAACTTAGATGTTTGATGCAGACTGGGTCACTGAAGGGAAAAAAAGTGAATAGAACCTCTCTCCTTTTGTAAGAATACAAGGAGTAGATTCCTCTGCTAATGTAAAACTCAAAGATTAGTAAAGACTATATCTGATATGTGACTTGAATGCATGTGATTTCATTGACACTCTTGTCTGGGTCTGACTGGGCCCCAAAGAGTCTAGATCAGTGTAAAACTTAAATGTCTGTGAGGAATATTCTGGATATGGATTGGTGTTCGAGGGGGTGGGGATGCTGTTGTTGGAGGATTTTTTTTTTTTTTCCTGGTGGAATTTTTCAGCTCCAAATTACTGCTCATGCCACTTCTTGTTTCAGTGATTTCTGAAAGGCAGTGGGAAGTATAGAGTTACTACAGATGGTTATGCACATGCCTTCCTGTGCTGAGTAGGCTTTCTGCTCCTCTTCAACCTTTGCTGCAAGCTTTTGTGGGAAAAATAAATAAATAAAAAAATTCTTCTGATGAGATTTTTGTACTGCTGACATCAATAATTCATAGTTTTCATTCTCTTGCTGCTCTGAGAAAGACAAGGAAAGAAGGACTATTGCAGTAGGGGGAGGTGAAGTAGGTTTTTTCAGGGGCAAAAAAAAAAGGGCTAAGAGGTAATATAATCTAAAAATGGATTGTAACTGCGCTCAAACTTGTCTTTATTGCCCTGAAGCCTCTAAATTATCTTTTCATGAAAGCCTGCTTCTGTAAGAGGTATTTTCTATTCCCTTTCTGGTCAAGAGTGCTCAGATTTCTGTGCTTCAGCATTATTACCTTAACAATCAATAAACTCACACTAATCTGTCTGAGATTTCCCATTTGAAATTATTTACTTACTGGCAGTGTCATGAAGGCGACAAAATTAAGCTGAAATGAAGCTGAGTTACATTAAAGATGCATTTATTTCCATTAGCTCTTTCTAATAATTTTGAAATATGAACTTGTTATAAGAGTTGTATGGTGTGCTGTTTCAAGTGCTTGGAGTGGGAAGGTGTGCTTCAACCTGACAAGTAGGAGGAGAAACTTCTCCCTCACTTATAAGGGAGAACTGGTTGACATCTGTTGTACCAACAGATCCTTGATTTGCAAGGGCTTTGATCAGCTGATGCTTGCATCACCCTCTCAAACCTGTTTTCTTACAACAGGCAGGCATGAGAGATATCTGTGTGGTTCCATTTTCATAGCAGTGACACTCATCACAGGCATACTCAAAATACTGTGTCTCTTCATTGCTATCTTGCCCTTGGCTGCCCCTGCTATAGCCAGCTCTCTCCACAAACACTTCATGCAAGTTCAAACAGGCTGTCCATCTGTGACTTGGCAGTGAAACCAGAACACAAAACTGCAGTGATGTGGCATTGGTTTGGATTCTCTAAGAATTCTGGCTATGTCCATAGATGAATGTCATGTAAGAAGTTTAACCTGACCAATATCTGTTTCTTGATAAAGTGTTACAAGTTTGATTTTTCTCCTGTAATCCTGGAGAGTGAAGCCTTAAATGGAGGGGAACATTTAGCAAATACGGTCTGTGTGCTAAATATTTGCAGAATGTTGTTTCTCAGGCTGAGCTTTTATGTTCCAACACTGTGACTTATTTCAAATTTTTGTGTAGGTGTGACCTTTTTTTCTTCCCATTTGCCTGTCCCAAATGCCATAAATGTCCTTGGTTAAGGGCCTGATTTCCATTACAAATTATTGGAGTCAGGTATCAAATGTTGGTACCACTCATGTACTGAAGTGATTTTCAGAAGTTCCAGAGGAAAAAACAATGTGAATAAACTGCATGTTCTCACACAGCTTAGCAAGCTTCTTGACAGAAAACTTAGGATGGAAAAACCTTATGTTAAGTTTCTCTAGTTTCTGAGGCTTTCCAAATAATCTTTTTCAAGTTTTAGTACTTCAAACAATCTAACAGCATTTCTTCTCCCACTCACTTGCCCTTTCATGTTCTTGCTTCGAGTTTTTCCGTTCCTATTTGTTGAAGACTTGCTGCTTCTGTCTCTCCTTCATCACAATTTGTTTTGTGGGAGAGCTATTATGACAAGCAAGAGGGTGCTTAGGAGACTTGGGTGAGGTGTCACTTTTCACTCTCACTGTTTTATTCTGATTGCCTTGTGTGGTGGTAAAATTATTAATATTTAAAATCTGAGAGTTCTGGCCAAGAAGTTTATCCTAACTAAAACAGCATTCCTGTTGTCTAAAAGCTAACAGCCTGTGATTGTGCCACTCTGATAGGCTCAACTGAGAGCCAGCTCTCAATATTATCATACTCATTATTGTTTGATTCCTTAGAAATGTGGGAGTTAACAAGCTCCTTAAGGAGTCCATTCCTACTAAGAGATGGATACCTGGTTTTGTTAACATTGAAATGATTGGTTTTCCTCACCTTTTATCTTCCACACCAACCCAACCCTTCCCCCCACTCCCTCCCCCCCTACAGTATGTAGGTTGGGTCTCTGTAATCACTTGGTATACAATAGGGGAGCAGAGAGGGAAAAATACTGTCTGAATGTTCTCTTACTATGCTCATATCTAATAAAACTTCCATCTGACCTGACCTAAATTGTACTTGTGTTATTACACACTTGGAGTCCTCTGATCTCTGGCACTTGGAAGCTCAATTTCTCTTGGTGAGGAAGCACTAATAGTCTGCCATTCTAGAGAATACTTTGAGAAGCTTGGATTAAAAATGTTATTAAAGGGGTAGTAAGACACTCTTTACCTGCTCTATGGAAGAATAGAGGAAAGAACTTAGTTTTTCTTCTGAAAATTTGTATTTGCTTTTATATGCATTTATTAAGGCTAGAGAATGGAAAATAGCTGGTGAGGTTTTGTATAGCTAACTTTCTGAAGCTGTTATTTTGGACTTCTGTTACTGTGACTTATTTGTAAATCGAGACTTGTAAATCACTCTTTGTGTGCGTAAGACAAATCTTGGATCATAAGAATCTTATTGATTACTGAAATGGGGAGGGGGAACCCTTCTGTTGCCTGTGAGCAGGACTGGTTCCATAAACAGGTTTCATCTGTCTATAGCTTGATGTAAATTATAGTGCTCTGAGCTGGGATTGATTCAGGATAAAGCAAGGCTTGCTCTAGGCACATCAATACAGATTAAAATATGACTTGTTTCAGCCAGTTTAAATGCCAAGCAAGATATTGCTGACTTCTAGAAAGCAGAGAACTTTGCTTCTGCATGGATGTTGTCCACTCCAGAATTTCATGCTACGAAGTTGTCCTTAGCACCTTCTCAGACTTGTGTATTTGCTGTCAATGAGGCTCATTAACATTGCTACGTGGGTCACCCAGTAATCTACCCATCCTTCTTAGCTAATTGCAGGATCATCTGGTTCTTTAGAGGACAGCTTTAAAGCTTTTTCTGCCAGTTCAGCTTGAATATAACTTCCTGCCATCTCAATCAAAAGCAAATGTGATTTTAATTTTTTTTTTTTGCATGGAAGTCTGTTTCAGATTTTGCATTTGTTCCAGCATTGTTATTCCTAAATGTTGAGCTTAAATGTAATGAGACTGTAAAATTGGGATCTGTACCTATAACTGTATGGACTTTTATAATACATAATTGTCTTCTATTACTTCAGCCCTTGAATTTTTTTGAAGGAAAGACTGTTCTGTTGGATTTTTATTTTTTTAAAATTGCTTGGCTCAGAGTTGTGAAGCTTTAACAGTCAGTGGTGGCATATGATGCTTAGTGAAGTTGTAAAATATGGCACCCTTAATAGCAAAGAAGTGGTTAGTGTGTATTTGAAGTCTGAGACCTGACAACTGTTTGGCTAGTATTACGTATCATATAAATTCTTCCCTCTGTATATTTAATCTCCCAAAGAAAAGACTGGTTCTAGTCCTCCATCAGTGACCTTATCTGTGCTGTACAGCCTGAACTGAGGCTACTGCATGTGCTTAAGGCAATGTTCTAGAAAGTATAAAAATAGAAGAAGCAGCCCCTAAACTGCTTCCTGCAATAGTGTCCACCTTTTTAGTTCACTTTTGAGTGTGGAGGAAACAATGGGCTAGCATTGATTATTATGTAGCTCTGGCTGATAAAGTAGAATCACATTCTAAGGTAGAATGTGATTGTGGGGTTGAGTTCTGATAAGCCACATAGCTGCAGGAAGCCCTGTGGGCCACAGGAGGACTTGTGGAACTCAGTGGTAATGCATCAAAGGAGAATTAAGGAGATACTTCGCAGGTACATTATTATCCAATACATGGTCTAGCTGATGTCATGGTGTTGGGTCATAGGCTGGACTTGATGATCTTGGAGGTTTATTCCAGCCTCAGAAATTCTGTGATTCTGAGATTATATGCCTTAAGAGCTAGGGCTATGAAACATGAGGGCACATGTCCACACTGCTCCTGCCCTTCTCTATGAAAGATGGATTCCTTAATGGAATGAATACTGTACTGGGTATTTGCCATTTATCTGTTTGCTAGTTTTGGTCAAATTATTTTGTCTCTAATCTCCATCTTCCCATTTGTAGAATAAAGATGCTATGTGCCTACTTTGTGGAGTGATCTGATCACCAAAAGTGAAATACAAGTCTTTAATATATCTCTACTGTTTATAGATAGAAACATAGAAATGTCTGGGTTGGAAGGGACCTCCAGAGGTCCTGTAGTCCAACCCTGCTGCTGAAAGCAGGGACATCTTCAACTAGAACAGGTTGCTCAGAGCTTCATCAAGCCCCACCTTGAATGTCTCCAGGGATGGGGCCTCAACCAC
>JANIJG010018734.1:6325-24095 GCA_024611175.1 Megaceryle torquata
CCTTTCCTTTCCTTTCCTTTCCTTTCCTTTCCTTTCCTTTCCTTTCCTTTCCTTTCCTTTCCTTTCCTTTTTCCCCCCAATTTAATAGATTTAGACAAACAGTTCTCAATGCTTTTAATGGATATTGCATGCTTAATATCCACACTACTTCAGAAATGAAGACATACATTCCTTTAAAGTCTACTTTAATCACATCCCACTTTTTCTCTCTTAGAAAAGGCTGTTAAATGTATTTAAGCTGATATCCTTACACTCATGGGGAGGAACTCTGACCTCATCTACTTTGCAGCAATGACCATGTATGATTGGCCTCTAACCTGATTACAAAACGATAAAATGTTGTGAAACCACAATTCATTTCCTAATAGTGTCTCTGAAACCAGCTTAAATTTTGAGAGGATTGGTACTGCGTTTTCTTTCTTACAGTTGTACTGCACAGGATACAGAGCATTGACACTACTGTAATTTACCAACACTAAAATAGACTCAATTTCTCATTGCTAAACAATATTTAGAATGAATGATGATTGATAAATGATTTTGAATGAATGATGGGTGAATTTGCTATCTTTTGCTACATATGCACACTGTCACTACTTTTGGCATTTTACAATAGATTTAAGTATCCTACGTCTGCCTGCTTGAAACCTGGATCTGCTAAAGATGCCCTTTATGCAGTCACATTTAAGATTGAGAACTCTCAAAATGCATAATACTAACTTACCATTTACTAAGTTTGCATTCATCTTATTTGCATCATTTGTATTGAACACCTCTCTGTCCGGTTGATGGGTAGAAACAGTAATTTTGTTATGACTATACAGACCCAACTTTTTTTCAGTAATCGTGAGATTAGACAAACCTGCTTGCATATTGAAAAAGATGCCATGCAGTGCAGTTTCTGTTGAGGAGCACATGAAAAGAAGTTGGTCCAGTAGCTGATCTGTCTTATTTATTCAAAGATTACAGTGATGAGCCAATCTGAAACATAGAATTTTGTTCAAATACTATCCATGCTGGATTTTCATAGAGCCATTCATTTGAAAACTGTGTTGACTCATGACTGACTATTTTGACTTACTTATCCATGTAATATGAGACTCCTTTGACTCCCACCTTATTTTCTTCTGTCCTGCTACTCATCTCATTATAGGGGGCTTCAGGAAGAACAAAGCAGAGATTAACTATCTAGGCATTGTTCTGATGGTAGATGCCAAATAAGAGCAGAGTTGAAGAAGCCAGTAGCTGCTGGAGCCTCAGCTTGGCTCGATAGGGACTCTCTATGTCTTCCCACTTGATGACACACAAGTGAGTCATGGTATGTGCAGCCCCACCACAATGCTCCTGCACATCCTTAGACCCTGGCCACCTCTTCAGCACAGGTAGACAAGGGCTGGAGTTAAGTGGTAGCTTGCCATGTGTACAAAATAAGCTGCAGTTTTGATTTCATGCTTTTGCAGAACACTGCCTTTCCATAGCTCTTTGTATTAACAGAGTGCTTGCAGAGTGATCCAAGCCTGGTGTGCTGAGTTCTAAAGCTGGAGGCAAGCCCACTTATTCTACATCATGGCCACAGAATATATTCCCTAGGGGAATGCTATATTCAAGGGAGATCTTCCAAAAGGACAGCTCCTAGGGCCACCTGCACGGTCATTTTCCTTTCTCCCACACACTGAAGGACAGGCGTGTATTAAGTGGACACTGCTGTCCCATGATGCCCATGTTGGGGCCCCACACCCAAGAGGAAGTGAGATGCTGTCAGAATTTCTACCTTTCTTAAAAGTCAGGCGCTCGTAAATGTGTTTGGTTTATATAAAGCATGTGTGTAGAGCAGAACTAAAGGAAAAACAAAAGGTGGTAAATCCAGTGTGTCTTGCTGGCTTTGGAAGACACAGGACAGCTGGAAAATTAGCAGGATTGTTACCATACAATTGCTAAGTATTCATATCAAGGAATAAAATTTAAACCGTTTTGTTACCAGTACCAATTTAGCCCAACAGTTGAAATCTGAATGAAATCGTTAAAGATTGAATGAAAATGTTGAAGATTCAGTAACTTGTGAACTAAGAACTGAAAATTATTTCCATTGTAATTTCCAGTAGTCCAAGAACTTCCTAAACAAAAAGCAAAGGCAAGACTTTACAATCCTAAAACCACCTTCACCTATGAAAGTTGTAGTAGAATCATAGAATCATTAGGGTTGGAAAGGACCTCTAGTATCATCAAGTCCAACATTCATCCTAATATCTATCTATCCATTAGACCATAGCCTCAAGTGCTACGCCCACTCTTTTTCTTAACACTTCCAGGGATGATGACTCCACTACCTCCCTGGGCAGCCTGTTCCAGTGCCTAACCACTCTCTCAGGGAAGAATTTCTTCCTGATATCTAATCTAAATGCATCTATCTGATGCAACTTGAGGCCATTTTCTCTCATTTTGTCATTAGTAATTTGGGAGGAGAGACCAACACCAGCCTTGCTACAACCTCCTTTTAGGTAGCTGTAGAGAGCAATAAGGTCTCCTCTCAGTCCGCTCTTCTCTAGACTAAACAACTCCAGTTCCCTCAGCCTCTCCTCATAAGGAAAGTACCCAAGACTTCATTCAGCACAGCCCCACAGAATGGGCATAGATGTAAAAATGCTTACATCTGCTTAGTTTATTGCTCTAAAGGAACTCTCTCAACTGATGGAATTTATTGATATGCATCTCTAAATGTACCTGTGTTTAAGGCTGAATTGGTCTAAGTATCTCAGGCTAAAATACTTTTTAAGTTTGCACATAATTGCAGAACATCATAAAAAATGGTATGTAAGTCCATGTTTACAGAGACAGTAACACTTAAAACAGCACACTGACCATCCTGTTGTCACCCAGAAATCAGAAAGTTACTTTTAACTGCAAGCCTCCTTTAGGGCAAAACAAAAGGTCACCTGCAGCTCTGCCTAGTCCGTAGTGGACTTGATGGGTTAGATCCCTCCTTTAAAAAAAACTTTCAGTCACACTCAGTACCACTGACTCTTCTGAGGTCCAGTGATAGAACTGCAGTCAAGAATGAGAAAAAGGAGAGTTTAAGACACTCCTTTTATACCTTATCTCGGTAAGTACCTCCACTAAAGTCAGTACAAAGGAGAAAGATTTCAACTAGTTAGATGAGGTTTAAAAATGCCCATGCCTTCCCATCACTGACCTGAACTACCTTGATTTTTGTTTTCTTATGTCTGTGAGTGGGTGTGTTTTGCTCTGTGACAAAACTCAAGTTCAGTGAGAGAATTTCCTGCTTTGCAGCTAGGTTTTTAACCATGCAAGACATAAGCATGACCTCAATTCTCCATTTCTTGCCTGTTGTGCAACAGAGTTTAGCAGCAAAAGGAGTTACAACCTCAGCATTATCTAATACTTGTGCATATTGCATGTGAACATGCTTGGATAAAAATGTTTAACAGCTGACATAAGTTGAAACACTTCCCCCCCCCCCCCCAAGTAATACTTCATTCACATAGTTTGAAGGAATCTCCTGGCAGGAGGACAATTTGTTGTAAAAATCAGAAGGAGGAAAGGGAAAGATATGCCAGGAAAAACAGCTGGGGTCTGTGCCAATGACTGGACTCTTGGTGAGTTCCACAACAGTCTGTGACTAAAGCCTGTCTCTGAGACCAAGACATTTGAATTCTTCTTAAAATTCACATAAATCTTGGTTATAAAAAAAGGTGATTTTCTGACCAACTCTGCAGAAGCAGTGCTCTTCCGGCTGGCTAAGCTCAGTCTGACTGCATGAATGAGTAAATGCTGCCAGAGAAGTTTATTTGCTGCCGTCAATTTGTATCTTAGCATCACGCCAACACTGCCACCCCAGCAGGCACCAGCTCCACAGGCTGTCAGTGGGATTTGGACAGAGTTTGGCGCTAACTGTGGGATCTGGAAAAAAAAACACTTTGGGGAACTACACGTTTTGTGATGAGCAAGAAGTCTGAAGTTGTTCCTACACCAGCCATTTTTTAACTACCCATGTACCTCTGCAGCACCTGCGCCACGGCAGGAGCTTCCCTGAGGACAGGCTGGCTATCAGGCTAGTTATGTGCTTCTCCTCACCACCTCATACCTGCCTAAACCACGAGCAGTTTGGTGTTGGTGCAGGACAGGGACATCCATCCACCAAGGGGCCTTAAGTCCCTTGAGCCGCTGGCACACTGCACACCTGGGTGACAGAACAGAGGCCAGGTTGGTGGGGTGGGCCACCACCACCTGTGGCTTTTTGGCCCCCAGGCACCAGCCTTGCTGGCTGCAAACGAGGGAGGGCCAGAGCGCACGCCAGGGACAGATGGCCTGGCCAGGGTACCCCAGGTGGTGCTGGGTGCAAACGGGGGTCCCCGAGCAGTGGGTGCCAGTGCTGCCTGTGCTGCAGGGGCAATAGCAGGTCTCTGCGTGGGTGTCAGGTGCACAGTGAACCCCCTCACAAGCTGCTCATTAGGGGCATCCTCATGACAGGCAAAGCATCTGTATGCCTGCCTGTACATAAGGCGTCTTGTTAAAGCTTAACTTGTGCAGTCTGAGAAGGTGAGTACTGGAAGAAGGAGGTGTTTTAG
Source organism: Megaceryle torquata (assembly GCA_024611175.1). Taxonomy (NCBI): domain Eukaryota; kingdom Metazoa; phylum Chordata; class Aves; order Coraciiformes; family Cerylidae; genus Megaceryle; species Megaceryle torquata. Next base: position 10,912 of record JANIJG010018734.1, read on the forward strand.
GGGAAGCCCTCAGTTTGTCTGACCCATCTTCCAGGGGTGCGCAGGAGGCTGACAGTGACCACTCTGCAGGCAGACTGCCCAAGGAAGAAGGCTCGGGGTTGTGGCTGCCACAGAAAGGTTACACAGTCTGTCACCTCAGCCTCCTCCACACATCTGAAGTGTGATTCCAGATGGTGGGTTAGGAACCTCAGCAGCTGCCGGGGCTGGTGCCAACCCCTCACAACAGTTGCACACTATTGGCCCACCATGAAGTAGGTCACCCCCACCCAAGGGAGGTCCATAGCCCTCTTCACCTTTTATACCTTTTCTGAAATTGGGTAGGAAGTGTCTTTTGGCTTCAGTCCATGTGAAAGCTTTCAAGTGTGTGATTTACGGGCACTGGGTTTGGCTGCCCCTTTAGTCAATGGTGAAGAAGTGGCACTCGGTTCAGCACCATAAGCTGTGCTCTTCCTCATACGCCAGCCATATCACATCCAGTGCTCAGCCTTGGTGTGTGGTGTATATAAAACCTCACAGAAATTAAGAGGTCTTTCTGCTGAGAGTTGTAAAATTTAATCATTTCCAGTGGGGGTCAAATCACAAAATGCTGCTGGGAATGATTTAGGCTGTTTCTTCAGTTAAACCAGAATTAATCTGTATAATGAGTCTTGCCTGTTTTCATGGTGCATAGATGTTGTGCATGTGACCATCCATTTTGTAAAAATGTCTGTCCTTTCTGTCCCTTTATTTTGTAAACTATCCATTATAAGGATTCTGGGAAGGATAAAAGCCCCTGTAAATTCTTACAGTTTCACATTGTTAGGCACTGAAGGAGGGAACTTTCTTGACTCCTCTGTTTTTTAACATAGTCTACTTCTAAGTTCTACTCTTAGATGTATTATGAGCTTTGTATGATGACTAGACCATGGACTAGTTTAACTAGAGCTATTTTGGCATCAGCTTAACTGCTGTACTGTGAACTATCAGGTGGACACACTGAGAAACAAGGTGTAAACCTTATACTAGCACATTTATGTAGGGTTTTAAAGGTATTTAGTTAAGTAGGCATAGCAAGTGATCTAGATGAACCAGTACAAGCTTTGTGCACTGACTAGTTTTAGCATTATTTGGAATTAAGTTCCTTTTATCTAGAGTTTGCCTGTGTAGGAACTCTGCTTAATAAGGATATGCTTGTTCCACCAAAGGGAAATTTGTTTTGAAGTATCTGAAACACATGATGCAGTATGCTTTCCTCCTATAGCAGCAGTGAAGCTAAAAATCCAGCCCTATCAGCTGACTTACACAGTTTTCTTATGCAATTTATTAATTCTTTTGACTGTCAATAGCCATGTATTTCAAGACAGAAGTATCTTCCCCTGTATGACTATGTTCCACAGCCTTTGCAAAAGGTCTGTGAGAGGAAAAGCTCATTAATGTGCTTGAACTTCTAAAGAAATGAAAGGTAGAGTGAGAGGTAAGATGAAAAAGTATCCAGGAAGGAATGTTACCTCTGTAAGTTCAAACATACTAAAATTATTCTTTAGTTCATTGTGAAAACCTATTGCTTTTTTCATAATAAAAATAATATGGATGCATATGATCTGCATTTTTTCTGCAGGAGTAAGTGAATACACACACACACACAACCCCCTTGTAGGCAGGATCTTTAAAGATTCAGCAGTGTTCTGTATGTCTTAACACTTGAGCAGCTGTAAGGTCGGAACCCAAAGGCCAAAGGAAGGATGCAGCATCTGGGAAGGCGATTAAGGTAAAGTGAAAAATTCTTACATGGGTTGCATTGCAGCTGCTATTTAAATAATCCTATCTGAACTTAACCATTGTAGTAAAAAAAAAAAATGATCAAGTCTTGCAGGTTACTTGCACTTATGCAACTTGAAAACAAAATCTATCAGTTGAGCCAGTTCCTTGGCTCTACTCCAATAGTTCAAAACAGGTCTAGAGCCAGCTTAACTGCCCCAACCATAACTATTTTCACTTCTCCAGCAACAGCTCTGAAGGGCATGGACCCACTGAGACAGCCTACACTTCCCTACTTCTGAACTCTGACTCCTTGAACGTATGCAAAGAAACAAATGGGATGGGCAGCATGTACCTGCTCTTCAGTGCCTTTCTGCCTCAGGAATGCTCCCCTTGGCTAGGAGCAGCTGGTTAATTCTTTAAACAACAAAATACCCTTTGTGATAGTTAAAAAAATGTTTACTGTCACTTTAATTTTTTTATTATTTTTTATTTCTTCATCTTTGGAGAGTTCCTGTTCTTTTTTTTTTAATACAAACACGCTCTTGAGCTTCTGTCTGGTGAGGAAGTAATGAGAATTTGTGGACTAATAAAAAAGGGTCAACACTTTACAATGTTGAAAACTGTTAATAATCAACATCAAAAGGCTTTAATCTGTTGATAGTCATATACTTGATTTATACAGCTGGCTGCCCTACTGGCTCTTATTCCAGGCTAACTGGAGGGTACTCTGCAATATGTGTATTTGCACAGTAGTAACTCTGGAAACATTGAGGTAGCAGCTATCTGAATCTGAAGGCCTGAACAAGAGGTAGTCCAGGCAGTACATATGATTTTCCCAGGTTGATGTGAATGAACTAAGAGCAAAGTCACTGCCTCCAGGAGCAAAAAAAGACCCCCAAAACAATACCCCCCCCCCCCAAAAAAAAAGCAGAACAAAACTCCAACCTTCTGTCTAGATGTTGCCTAGAGCAAGGGGATGGAAATTTTGGGTTTGTGTTCCTGTTGCCTAGAGTCATGTACAACCTTTGCCTTTTACAACTAGCTAGAAATCCTGGGTCTGACTGGGTGTTATACTGTATGTGAAGGAACACGAAAGAGAAAGAGCCCTTCAGGGCACTGAATGGGCCTGAGGGCCAAGCACAGGGTTTGGGAAAAGAAATCGCTTATTGCCTGTTTATTTACAAAGACATTAGAGGAGTGGCTAAAGCTGGTACTACATCTTTGTCTTCCTGATAGATGCACTAATTCAAGGTTTCCAATAATAAGTTCTAAAGCCAGAAAGAATATGTTATGTTCCTCTTTTGTTATAATCAAATGTTTAGTGGGAGGAACACTCAATGTGCATCTAAGAGATAGGTAATGCCAGTTACGAGGAAAAGAGGACTTCACACTCTCAAACTAAACTAGTTTGATTGTCAGTACAGTAGGCAGTCTAAACAGTGCAGAGATAGGTTCATAGTCATTTAAAATGTAGTAGGTAACAGCTAAAAAAACTTACCTAGAGACACCATAAACTTTCAGGGCTTGATTATCAAAATGAAATGATGGCTAAGGTTCTCCAAATGTAGGCTAGTCTCTCCAGTTTTGACCGAGAAGGGAACAGAACAGAACAAGGACACCTGGGGAAGATGCTGATTTCAGCCTATTTAAAACTGTTCCACCAGCATAAGTGATTATCACATTCTGTCCTCTGTTTCTGCAAGTGCATGAAACCCTGTTTCAAAGAAGGATTTTCATCAGTACCATAGTTTGGAAAGTCAGGCAGCAACAGCAATGAACACATTACAGCCAAAAAAATTTAAAAGCAACACAAGAACTTGTTTGAAAGTACTTTTTTTTTCATAATTTCAGCACTCACCTTCTCCTAATTTGGTCCATCTCTTTATCACTTCACGTGAACTTTGCACCATTAAAAGATAAGAAAAAGATTATGCACCAAATGATTAATCTGACTCCCTATTCTGACACTCTGCAAGGGAAGTGGTATATAAATGTTATCTGTACAAGGTGAATTTCACCTTGCTTTTTACTGTTTGATTTTAAAAATATTAGATATATAACTTTTCTATTAATGTTGCCCTTTTCAGCTTGTTATTTTTCTTTTTTTTTATATATATCTTTGAGCATGTTACAGTTTCCTAGAATTTTGAGCTCCAGAATAATTTAGATCATTAAAAGAAATCAATTGCTAGTGTTACTTTAAGTGCATCCTTATCAATCAGAAACACAGCTTCGTGTTGGACTGTCATATCCAGTTTTACAGCAGTAGTAACACTTTCTTGGAAATGATGCTGGCTTTTCACACTACATACTACATGTATGAGGCTCCTAGCATTGCTATGAGAGTTTTTACCTTCTTTCAAACAACACATTCCTGTCCTGTATGCACAAGTTCCACTTACTGCCTTACTTTTACTTCCAGCCCTCATCCCTAGCCCTCATCACTTCCAACTGCTGCCCTTTATCAACCAGTCATTGACATCCCTTTTAACACATGTGCTCAGCTGCCAGCTTACTTTTCTTCTAGAATGGCTGCAGTTATTGATTATTCAAAGTTCTACAGTAACTGGCACGTAACTAATCATTTCACAGCTGTTGAAAAACTTCCAAGAAAATGAAGTTGGAACTTCAGGGGCATGTAGATAAAATATTTACAGTCATTATTAAATAGGTTAAAAAGTATATCATTCTTTTACTTCTTATCTTTCCTTTGCCATTTAACATCATGTGTGAGGATTTTCCTTTTGTAAGGTTCATAGCTGACCTAGTCAGCACTTCTCCCCCATCTTGTAAAACAAAGAACCTGGACTGGAAGCTTCTTGCATGTTCTCAGTTGAGCCCTCTAGTCCAAGCTCTATCTTAAGCACTGTTAGTATGATTCTCACTGTAAAGATGGGTTTTGGTTTTTTGGGTTTTTTTCACCCTGGATTTTTTTGTTTTGTTTTGTTTTGTTAATACTTTTATGCAGAACTAAGCAGATAAGTCTTTGCGTGGTGTGCCTCAACATGCTACTTGAGTCACTCTGGCTTTGTTGAAGGACTGAATTGACACCCGTCTTGGTTTACAGCTCTATTCATAGCTGCTGAGTCCTGCCTACCACAAGCATTCCATAGCCTCATAACTCAACAATCTGTCCCTTCTCCTGTCAACACAGCATTTCTTTAAAGAATGCTGTTGACCAAACAAATACCTGCAGAGGGGATGAGACTGCTATTTTACCTGTAGCTTTTAAAGAAAACAAAGCAGTCATCTGCTCAGGTGATGAGAATTTGGAGAACTCTGTGCAATAAATACACAGATGTTTATAGTACATACATGGCTTGCTTGTAGAAAAAGCAAGAGCTCTGAAGACTTCAGCATATATAGAGAAACATAACCAGGAGTTGTTTAGTTCTGTCCTAGTGAATTATGTACCAGACACAGAGACTGGGGTTTCTGAGAATTACTTTTGAAAAGTTGAGTGTATGAGTCCTACACCCTTCCTAAACACCCTAAGTGAAGCAGAGGTTGAAAGAAGAAAAGTCAAATTCTGGTGGCAAAGGAAATCTTTATATTGCTACAGTTTTCAACTATTGCCTTAATTATTCTTGAATTGTATCATATTAGGCATGGCTTATTCAGGTGTTTCTCAAGGGCAACGAGTGTTTTGTTTCAGCAAAGTTTAAGGATTACCAAAAGAGTCACTCCCAGAAAGTAATAATTCAGTACAGAAATGTAGATTTCATTCAGAGGAAACTATTTTTGAGATGTGTCATCACTGACAAAACAGACTTTGGTTAGTATAAGCAGTTATTAATGGCTTTCTGATGTTGGGCACAGTATAGGTCTGAATGTGATTAAGTTAACAGGAATTCTGCCACTCTTCAGTGACAATGATGTTGAGTCCTGAACTGGAAAATAGGAACACCTTAGCAAGAGAGTAGCTATTCTGAATAATTTAACTAAAATATTAGAAAATTTCAGGGTAAATGGAAAGAGCAGACCTCAGCATGAGTGAATCAAAAGAACTACAGTTGTTAAGATCTAATTATTATGCAAAGACTGAGAACCTTAAAAATAATCCCTAATGTTGCAGCTTACCATTATCACGAACATTTTCTGTACTTTATTTCTAGGTGATGGCATGATTGCATCTAATATGAAGGCAGCTCAAATTTCCTTATAATGCTGCTTTAGCTGTTCAAAATACTACCAGCCCTAGTAGAATCCCTAAACCTAGTCTTCAGCATATTAGTACAGGAATATTTTTTTTCTCAACTGTCACTTTGAAACATATTGATTTTTCAGCCTACACATGTTTCTACTTGTTTGTGATCTTATCTTATTCAAATTTCAGAACCACACAATTCACTGCTAAGATAAAGAATGCAAAATTATCCACCCTGTTTGGCTTCAGACAAACAAATGCAACTCGACAAAAACAAAGCAAGTTGTATCCAAGCATTATTTGCTTGTGTTCTTAACATTTCCATACTTTGTGGAAGAAAGCAAGTTGGGTAACAAGCTGTTTTGACTTCATATCCAGTACACTTTCAGGTTTCTCTAGTCTCCGTAGCCAAGAATCTAGTCTAAAGATGCCACAAAGCTGGAGCATGCTTAAGGCAAGGCAGTACCATGTTCTTTTTTTCAATCTTTGTTGCCATACTTTGGAATAAAATAAAAAGAAGATAAAAAGAAAACTATGTCTGAGACATTACCTAAATCTTCTATGCCTATTGCATATATGATTTATGCTTGGACAAAGGAACCTTGAGTTGGAACTAGTTAGATTTGCTTTTTCTGCTGAAACAAACTTTGAGTTTTAAGTGTTTCATTGGAAGTGCTTTGCTTTGATGAATTTGCAGCAATCAGAGCTGAAGCCAAGCTGCCCAGAACACATTACGCTAGATGGGTCCCTGGTCTCCAACCCACTGGCATATAGTCTGTGGATACAGCATCCAGATCATCCATCTCAATACCAGCTGACACAACTTCCTCAAAGAGCAATTTGTGACTTTACCAGAAAAAGCTCAAGCCTCACAAGTGTGGATGTTGGCATGTGACTGTTGCCTCCACTATCATGTAGGAAATGGAGTCAGCTTTGTAGAGAGCAGCCTTTTGACTGCTCTGGGTTATTAAATGGGCAGCTTGAAATCCAGCCTTCCCCAACTCCAGAAACCTGCTCCCGAGAGCAAGCCTGAACTGTAGTCCTGTGAAGTATTGTACTTTCTAGCTAAGTAAACCTCCCTCTGATTCCTTGTCTTTTAGTTCAGTTTAATTTTGGAGGGAAGACGGGACCTGACTTCTCAAGTAACTTGTCTGTCCCCAGCAAGACCTGATGCTTATTGCCCATGCTATGCAAGGCTGTCCTACCCTCCATGTAACAGAGCTGTTTGGCAAGATCTACCACCATCTTTCTTTATAGATGGAGCCACTCTTTTAACACTGTTTAAATGAAATGTTTGCCAGTTTGTGTGTGTTTTATTTCAATTTCCTCTGCCTATAAATAGCCCCTTATAGGGTGCTTGGAGAACCACTGTTCTGTCCAGGGACTAGATCATCTTTTCAAGTCATATCTTGCTACAGAAACAGACAAGTAATGAAGGATCTGAATTGGATTTCTCTGCACTGGATTTCTCCACATCAATGTCTCAGTCATTCATTCAATCAAGTGGCAAACCCTCACTACAAAATAAAGCCTTCAATCCAAAGTGATGGTTACAGTAAAAGCAGGATCTCAGAACCAAAGGGTTCACAGTTTAATAGAGATAAGCAATCTTTTCCAAATCAAGTAGTGCAGTAATACCTACTGAATATGACAAAGAAATTTTCAACTCTTTCTACAAAAGCTTTCCAGCCAATTTTGAATGCCTTTCAGACTGGCCTATGAATTAAAAAACATATATTAAATCAGAGACCAGGATGTCTTTGCAACTGAATTCCAGACATCATAGAGTTATTTTCAAGATGTTACTCAAGGCAATGGAATATATATTTTAAATCTTGCCCGGATTTTGCAAAAAATAATTTGGAAATGCATGCTATTGTAATTTTTATTTACACCTGAATTTGTTACAGTATTCAAAAGAGCTATTAGAAATTAAAGGCTATGATCCTGCAAATGTCACCATTAACTTTAAAAAAACATACCAGCATGTTATCAGGGGCTGCTAAATACTGAGAATTAATAAATGAAAGTTTTCTTAAAAGTCTTTGCTGAACCAATACAAAGCTGTGCCAGCATTAACAATAAAATTACTCAGATTTTTCAGGATGTTATTGAAAATATGGCATATTTATAAATATGCAGATCAATCAAAACAACCAGTCAAAAAATGAGGGTCTGTGGAAAGACTAGATTTTTTTGACAATATACCACACTGAATGCGTAGAAATCCTGCAATTGATGTAAAATTTTTGTCATGGAACATCTCTCTCTGCTTTTGATCAGAACAAGAGACAAAGAGTATTCCCAGAGAAATCACCATGTGTTTGACAGCCCTTAGTGAAGACTGAAGAAAGACTTTCGAAATCTGAGCTTGCCCAGCCAGAATGCAGTTTCTATCAGCTTTAGTAAACCTTGTAACAGTAAGTCTTAATGTATCATTTTAAAGATTATTCAAGAAACTTAATCTATAATAGTAGTTTACAGTACTGTCATTCTGGGTAGGAATTACTAATCACTTGGTGCTGTTAATATATATTAGCTGACTGGATGCCAGTGTTGTGGAGATCAGAGAGAATGACAAAGAAATAATTTTCCTATCTTTTCCTTTGCTTATCCCTTTTCCCTATTCTGTGTGAAAGAACAATGGTAGCATTTCACTCCTTATCCTCGTTACTCCATGGAATTATTATCTTGTGCCTAATCATCATTCAGCCCAGTTTGTACCTTGCTCCTGATGCTGGACCAGTAAAAAAGGCAGTAGGAGCATTCTGCAGGAAGGTGAGGGAAAAAAAATGCTATAGAAGGACTATCTAAGTGAAAATGTTTGAAAGTCAAAGGGAGGGCACATGTTTGACTTCACAAAAGAAAATACTGTTTTCTGTTGCAATGTTGGTTACACAATCACATAAGGTTTTATTTTTAAAAGTAAGTAAAAAAAAAATATAGTGCATCAGCTCCTCAACTGGTGTAAATCAACATGGTTTTATTGACTTTGATGGAGCTATGTCAATTTATACCAGATGAGGATTTGGCCCACTGTATGGAGATATTTTTATTTCTCTTCTCACTCTATCAGTTAAGGAAAGGGTAATAATCAGCAAGCTGGAAGCAATTATATGTGTGTGAGGAGGGGGTAGTTTCATAATAGCTAACTTGATATTATTTCCTGTAAAATGCATCAGGAGAATAGAGCCTGAAGCCCGCTGACCAGTTTGTTTTGTAAAGAAATATTTGTTCAGATCTGTTTATAATAATTTGTCAAACAATGGGCAGACTCGGCTCGAGCACTTGCCTTCCACTGACATAAGAGGCGGCAGTTCTGGTGCTGACCAGTGCACTGAGTGGCAGCTAAGGAAAGACCCAGGCAAAATTTGGCTTTCACTTGCATCCACATAAATCTCGAGTAACTCTACCAAAATCTGTACAAATATTCCCTATTTACAACAGTGTGCCTAAAAGCTAAATTTGGCCGAGTTTTTAACTGAGCATTTATAATCTGGTTTTGGCAGCAAATAAGAATGGGGGAGGGGAGGATTATTCATTGCAGATGCTTTGTAAGATTAAAAGAGGCTTTCTGGTGACAATGAAGTTTACTAACATAGTCAGTTTTGGAAAATGCTTTTTAAAATGTGATTTAAGGGATTTTTCTGTCATCCTTTAATTCTTAGAGCATTTCATGGTGGTAATAAGTGTTAACTGAGACCCCAGCTGAAAGACCTAAATTGTTCTTTTCACCCTGGTGAGGCAGATGAGCCCTGATCTGCGATACCAAGTGGGATAAAGTAATTGATGGGAAGCTAAGATTTCCAATAAATCATTTTGGATAAATGCATTTCATAAGGTTCAGCTTTAATTACTGTTAAGTAGATACATTGTCATTGACAAGGGAGCTGAAGACAAACTAGTCATATCTAAAATATATTTAAAGATTTATCAAACTATGTTTGCTATAATGCAGATTATTCTAAAGTACCAACACTAGTACTATTAACACTGAAGTAATTCCAAGCAGATTTTGCAATATAGCTCAGTCATCTGTTATCTTTGCTCTCAGGAATTATTTAAATATATTTGTGTAATGTTTTTAGCTCACAAATATCATTGAAATTACTTCATGCCCTGTTAGAGTGGATGCAGTTATACTAGGCTAATGATGCTTCTATCACTGTAGCTTGTACCCATATGGTTATCTCTTTCTGAACTGATCTATGGTTAAACTAATCCCCAAACTAGCATGTAGATGACCCTTAAACATTAGCAGACAACTCAGAGAAGACTGGAGAATATGCGGTTCAGAATTATTCTGGAAATGCTCATAAATGCCATTCTTGCCCCAACTATGGAGAGCTCCATGGAGCTACATAGCCCTTCTTCCCCATGCCAGCCCTCCCCAGCCCTCCCTGCTGTCATTCCCTGGGAAAGGTCAGGTATCCTATTAATCACGCTTCTGTCTTTAATTTGCACTATATATATGTCCACCACTTCCTGAATCCTTTTGAAGCAAGGAACAATGAGCAACTTTCCAAGGAAAGAGTGGGCTTGCTTATTTAGTGGGGTTTTTTTTGACAGCTCAAATACACCCTCCTTAAAACCACGATAAAACAAGGCACTGCTTCAGCTAGGGCAGGTGGTGGTGTTCTGATGTTGAATTTAAATCCACTTTCCTGTAGTGAATATGTAACCGCAGGTATAAGTTGCTAGTTTATTTTTTATTTATGTATGTTGTTACAAGGCGTCTTTCACCAGTTTTGTTACTCAGCTTTTCAGCTATCATGGAAATTCATCGGGTGTTCTTTCCCAGTAAGTTTCAAATGTATATGCTGTTCTGCACTGGAAAAAAACAACTGCAGGGTCATTATAATCTTTTCTAGTGAGAACACAGAATTGAAAACCAAGTGTGGTATCAACACTACATCTTCATTGATTGAATTTCTACAGTTATGTGGATTGTAGAAAAGAATTATTCTATTTTTTATAAATACATGCCCCCAGATCCTTTTTACTATTTAATATATTGCACAAAACATAACTGCTTACAGGCAGTATTCCTGGAATCAATACTGCAAAAATCAATTCACACTAGGAATAATTTAAAAAGGATGAGAAAACTTTGAGTATAACACATCAGTAAAATCAAGGTAGGCTGTTTTCATTATTTTTCTGCTTAGGTTTTAGAACTTTGCTGAAATAAAATAAAATATGAAAAGATTGTTTTCAAATCTGGTGTGTACTGTGAAGATGATGATTCAGCTAATTTTGATGTGGACAGAGATTATGACTGAAGTCAGGAATACACAGATTAAATCCTAAACCGTACCCCTGTTGTCATAGAAACATATTAAGGAAACAAAGTAGAATGACATACCTAAACTGAAGCCTTTAAAAGTAAGGCACCTATCAGATTTTCCATGATGTGTAGGCAGTTTAAGATGTGATGTGACAGTATTCGAGATTGCTGCATTTTAGTATTGCTCAGCTTTCAGGGTAAGGGTGGTCCAAAACCTGAAGATTAATTTCAAGGACAAGCTGAGCAGGAGCCAGGAAAAAGGTTAATATTACAGTAACTACCAGTTCATATATGTCAGCTATTCTTTAACTCTTTAACAGAGAAAAACATTGCACAAGGTCATCATTAAACCCAGTGAAGCCTGAATCTATCAATGGATTTGAGTTTGTTGTCAAACGACACAGAGAATTAGGTATTACACCAACAGCTGATCCTGTACATACTACCAGAGTTAGTGCTTAGCACAACAGAATGCCAGGCTGCAAGCACAAGTTCTCATAGGCAAGATCTGTGGGATGCGCTGCATCCCTGTTTGGTCTTCATCAGGGACCAAAATAATCCTGTCACCAGACAGAACTGAAGTCTACTAAGAGATCTCTGAAAGGCACCTCTTGGGGTCCTGTAGGAACTGGGGCTGCTTTATTCACTTGCTTTTACCCAGGCATAAGAGGGAAGGAACCCAAATACCAGCTGAAACCCCCGGACAGGCAGGACTAGGGTTAAAACTGACAAACTTACCACAAGTTTCCTTCCAAGTGCTCTAACATAATCTGTGAAGAAATATTAATCACGTTTCTACTGTCTAAGGTAGAGCACAGCTATTTTGGGGTACATGCTTAAGGTTCTGGAAGCCTCCTGAAGGTTTTTTTTGTGGGTCATTTTTGGGTTTTGTTGTTTCCTTTTTGTTTTATTCTTTTATTATTATTATTATTATTATCATTATTATTTTTAACTACACATGTAGTTAATTTGTTTACCAGTTGGAAATAAGTCTTTGGAAGCAAGAGAAACTCACCTCTTTTTATCATCATGTTCCCATAGATAATATGAAGACTGGAAAAAATAGGGTTGGAAGGGATCTCTGAAGGTCATGTAATACATCCTAATTCTAAGGCAGGTTGAAACAGCAAAGAATAAAATTACTAGACTATCTTCACTGGCATTATCTGTTTCTAGTGTGCAGTCTGTGTCTGACTCCACTACAAGGTTTTACAAAAAGAATTAGTGTGGGATTTAAAGCTCCCCTGGGAAGAAATGAAAACAGGAGTGGAAGTAACAAAATTACTTCTAAAATTTTGTTGCTCAGCTTGGCCTCCAATTGTGTATCAGTTGAGTAGAATTGTTAATTAAAAAACCCCCAAACCTTAATTTGATTACTCTGGATAGTCCTGAAATGTAAGAAGCTAGTGTCAAGGCCCACAGATCCTGAGACCAGCTATCAGCTAATTACTAGGCTAGAATTTTATAATTACTACAGATAAGAGTATAAGGGGAAAACTGTCATGATTCAGAATTTGGAAACCACATCCTCCCTATTTTCTAGCCATCCCACTCAGCCTCTGAAAGGGAGTGTTGAGAGTGTAGTAAGGCAGATAACCACATCCCCAATCTGCTGTCATCCTCAGACAGCAGAATTTCCGATGTGCCTTCTGCTTAACAAAATAAAGTGATGAAAACATAGAGGATGTAAATAACATCCCTTGTTAACAGGTGCCTTCACAATAATTGCTCATAGTTAACCTTTTGCCTAAAGGCAAAATTTCCATTGACTTTTTAGCAAATTTCTGCCACATCTCCACTTAGAAAGCTCAAGATGAGTCAGCTAAAGGCATGAAGACAACATTAACAACTTAAAGACTCCTTAATCCCTAGGTAGATGTTCTCATTCAGGAGTAAAGGGTCTGCAGAGCTCCAATGGATCTTCCTTCTGAATATCACTTTTATCAAAAACAGATTTAAGATTTAAAATTCTTCATGGAAATAGTGGTGGGATATTGGAATAGGCTGCCC
>JANIJG010018735.1:0-16694 GCA_024611175.1 Megaceryle torquata
AAGAATGTAGACCATACACCATAGAAGTTATACCTTATACCAGCACTGATTTTGAAAGGAAAATATTTTCTTAGTTTTTAAATTTAAATTTTTGGGTTTTTTTTTTTTTTGTTTTTTTTAATAGAGGAAGAGTTTAAATACAAGAAACATATTTTTATTCCTATTATTCTGCTCTGTCACAGTATCTTTTTTCTCACTGGCCTCATACTATCATTTTCCAACTCCTCATGGTTTCATTATATCAGCTAATGATACCATGGAAAGATGCTGTAGTAAATTTAGTAGAAACACTATATCTACTTTCATACTCCTCTGTAAGCTGGTGTAAAATTCTGGGCCTTATTTTCTTTTCATTCAAGTTGGGTTTTAAAAAAAAAAAATCTAGAACTGAACCAAATAAGTCCCTCTTCTTCTTAGTCTTATGAATTGCATGCAGTGGCACAGGAAACCTGCAATTGACATATTGTGTTGGATTTGGCTGGAATAGAGTTCATTTTTCCATAGTAGCTAGTGTGGGGCTATGTTTTGGATATGTGCTGGAAGCAGTGTTGGTAACTCAGGTGTTTTCATCACTGATGAGCAGCATTTTTTACACAGGGCCAGGGCTTTTTCTTCTCACATCACCTCACCAGCAAATAGGCTGGGTGTGCACGTGATGTTTGGAGATGACACAGTTGGGACAGATGACCTCAACTGACCAAAGGGATATTCCACATCATATGAAATCATCTTCAGCATATAAAACTGGGGGAAAAATAAGAAGGGAAGGATGTTCAGAGCAATGATGTTTGTCTTTCCAGGTAACTATTATGTGTGATGAAGCACAGCCTTCCTGGAGATGGCTCTAAATACATGCCTGCCAAGGGCAAGTAGTGAATTTTTTTTTTTTTTTTTTTTTTTTTTTGCTTTGCTTGTGCTTGTGGTTTTTCCTTTACCTGTTAAACTGCCTTTATTTCAACCCAGAAATAATCTCACCCCTACTCCTCAGTTTCTCTCACTCATCCCACCAGGAAGGAAGGGAACAAACAGCTGTGTGTCTCTTAGTTCCTTACTGGGGTTAAACCAAAACACATATCCACACTAATAATGGCAACATAACATGGCTTTAGCTGCTATGTTAATTAAAAGCTGTAAAATATTATTCTTCTCTTGTTTTTGATATGGCAGCAGATTTTGCACAGCTCCTTAGTAAGTACACAGCAGTGGCCATACAAGGCTGCTGGAGAGAAGGAAGTAGAAAAACTGCTGGAATCCAACACCAGTAGCAATCCAGACCCTGACAATAAGGTATGGAATGCATGGCAGAGACTGTGCTAGTGCTGGGAACTAACCCTAATGAAGAAAATTTAAATCACACCTTTAAATTTTAAATGAAAAGGGCAAGCTGTTGTCCGACTTCATGGTAGCTTCCTGCCTGAAGTTTTAAAGATGAGAGAGGTGAGTGTTTTTATTATGTTTAAACATGCTTATATGTTATTTAAAAGAAGCAGTGTTATAAGCTGAATTAAGAGCCCAGAGCATAGAAATAAAATATAATAATTAAGAGCATATTATTAAAAGATCTTAAAGGTATCAAGACAATCTTTGGGGACAGAATGTCATTTTTTTTAGAAAAAAAACACAGGTATCTGCACAATCAGTGTCTGAAGTCTCACAACAGTTCCCAGCTTTCCACCTGCAAATATTCTTCAGTAGTTACTGTTTGTACAAATTCAAAGCTGTTTGAACAAGCAGCAAGATTGTACAAGTCTATTTTGATCAGTAAGAAACTTTTTCCCAGAAAGCATTCTACTGAGGTTGATGTCATAGTTTAGGGTTGGCCCAGCCACTAGACAAAAGACAGAGGCTCTTCTTAAAGCATCCCCACTCCCAAAGGGGAAGACAAAGGGAGTAAATCAGAGAGACTTATGGATTAGACAGGAAACCTAGAATAGCTTTAATGAAAATAATAGTAATAATAATACTAGTACTACTACTACTAATAATGATAATAATAATGGTATGGAATATATACAAATATCTACAGAACAAATATTGAACCCAAGCCCCCTGATGGGAATTACATTACTGTCACCACTGATGCTGTAGAGCAGGCACTGGAGAAGTCCCAGACTGCATCGAGCAGCAGATGGGATTCTTGTACTACATTCAGGAACACACAGATCGGGGTCAAAGGCAGAATGGACAGAGTCCTCCTTGGGCACCATCCATTAAAGAAGAAAGCTTAACCCTTGTGATCCCTCAGCTTTAAACTGAATATGATGTGTATGGGACCAGTCTTTTTTTCAGTGGTGCCCAGTGACAGGACAAGAAGTAATGGACACAAACTCGAACACAGGAAGTTCCATCTAAACATAAGGAGTAACTTCTTTACTGTAAGGGTAACAGAGAACTGGAACAGGCCTCCCAGAGAGGTAGTGGAGTCCCCGTCTCTGGAGACATTTAGAACTTGCCTGGACATGGTCCTATGCAACCTCTAAGAGAACCTGCCTCGGCAGGGTGGTTGGACTAGATGATCTCCAGATGTCACTTCCAGATCCTATCATTCTGTGATTCTGTGATATATCAAACACAAACTCATATGATAATTGCAGAAAAAGTGGTATGGAAAACTCCAGTGGTGGTAAAATAAAAGTAAAAGCCTTCAGCCTTTGGACTTCAAGCAAAAATAGATTTTATCCTTCATTAGAAAAAGAAAAAAGCTAAGTTGCAATGTATTGTAAAGCATTCTTTGTACAGGCACAAACATTGAAGATGACCAGAAAATTACTAACTGTTGCCTACAGGGCAGTAAAGAAGTAGTTGAAAAAAGAGCTATGTTAGCATATGGAAAGAGACAAAAAGGGGGGAAAAATCAGGTCTTTAACACAGCACCAGTATGAGGACAGAGCAAATAAATGCTACAAACCTGAGTTACAAGAAAATGCAAGGGAGAGAAAAAGACAAATATGAGGTTACAATAATGGATTTACCTATATTAACTGACATCTTTATACATTTTTGATGTTGCATTTTCAAAGAAAAAGGTCAATTTCCTTTTTGACAACAACTTCCATGAAAATAATGAATCTCATCTTAATGTAACACTTGATTATCTGGTTCCACAATGCATTGTTGTAACAAATTGATTAATTTCTGCAAAGCAGAAAACTGGACTGGATGTCTGTGTTATGTTTCAGTTGGAAAGGAAAAGAAAAATCGAATGTTCAACTTACTAAAAATTCACTCTGAAACATTGAGAGAGTCAATAAAATTAACATTTCTAAGTGGTATTGGTATTTGTCATTGCACTGGGTCTGGACAGGATGAAATTAACTTTCTACATAGCAGCCATTAAGGTTCTCTGTTTTGCATTCATGGCTAGAACAGTGCTGGCAACACTACTGTGCTTTGGTTGTTGCTAAACAGGGCATACATATATAGCATTAAGGCTTTTTCTCCCTGTTCCCCCTGTGAGGAGGCTGAGGATGGGAAAGAGGCTGGGAGATCACATAGCCAATTGGGACAGCTGACCCAAAAAGGCCAGAGAGTTATCTCATACTATATGACATCTTACTGGGCAATAAAAGCTTGGGGAGAGGAAGAAGGAGGGACCTTTGTGGTTCTGGCATTTGTCTTCCCAAGCAACTACTGCCTTGTCTGAGTGAGGCCCTGCTTCCCAGTGAGCAGCATCTGCCAGTGATGTATTAATTCCATGTTTTGCTTTCCTTGCACATGCAGCTTTTACTTTTCTAGTTAAACTGTCATTGTCTCTATCTGCAAGTCTTCTCACTTTCTGTTTTCTCCCCATCCTGAAAGAGTGAGTGAGAACCTGAGTAGGTGTTTGACTGCTGGGTGGGGTCAACCTACTACACTCATTCCATAATTTAAGAATATTTTCTGCATTTACTTATTATCCATTATTATTTATTATCCATTATTATTTATTATCCATTTACTGTAAAAAAAACACTAAGACTGGTACTTCCAGTATTCTAAAAAAAGCTGACTTCAGCAGTGAGACATTCCACAGAAGCAAGAAAATGCAGAGGACACCCATTGATGGGTCAGTGGGGTCTGTAAGATAGTTGGGTGTGTAAGATAGAAATCAGTCACAGGATACCTATATTAAGAGTTACAGTCACTGAGAACCCAAGAAGAACCTAATGTCTGCAGAATATTCATATCTAATGAATCTAAAGACATTACCACATAGACCTGAAGGAAACAGTAGTAAATACACAAAGAAGAGGGAAAGTGAAATATTTGTCCAGCTCCAAAAGTGTTAAAAATCATCGGATCAGTAGCATGCAACATAACCATGATACTATGGATTTACACTTTTTTATTTTGTGATTTTTTATGTAAATATTCTGGGGGAAAAGAAAAGCCCTACCTATCCATTCGCACAGTGCATTTCATAGTCTGTTCCACAGTGATGGATATTTCATCGAGATACCTTAAACTTAATTATGTTGCCAAATAACCTCTTTCAAATCATTTCATTGCTAGGATGTACTCACTGCTGTAGTCTTCTTCCTTGAATTTTTCTACTACAAACATCTGATAAATAAATAAAATATGTAAACATAAAATTCATTATATTTTTTAATGTAACTAATCCAGACAGACATTAAAATGCAGACGAGTGTCTAGCCTCTAGCTTGTTAATGAAAAAGAAATTAATGTATATGAATGTTATTTCCTGAAAATTTTTACTACAACTTCAGAAGTTAAATAGATCTTGGGAATCCTTCTCCATTGCCAAAGTGCCACTGATTTCTGAAGTATGAATTATATGGAATCAGAGTAATCACCCCAATACCAGATAACTTCCCTGCTAAGTAACCTTTCTACTTCTAGAGTATGAGAAGGTTTTAAATTAAAGTGCTAGATATTATGGTAATCTTCAGTAGCAGTAATACTGAGGAGCAAAATCTCTCTATTCTACAGTGTACATATTAAATGTGACTCATAGTTATTTGATCAAAGCCTCTCTGAAGCAATTGAGAAATAAGGAAAAATAAAAATATGCAACACATATTTGTATACCTCTAGGCCATAACAGAAATACCAAGGATAAGGCAGTCAAGGACACACTTAGCATTTGTGCTGCACCAGCCACTTCCAGAAACTCCATACCTGTCTTGGGCATACACCTTTTCACTAGCATGACAAGAAAAGGACACAAAATACCAACAAACTGAGGTGCAACAACCTGCTTTCCCCAGCTTGTGCTACTAGCAGTGCATGTTGCAGAGCCATGATGAGCAGGACAAAATAAGACATTTTAGGATTACTGGGCAGGCTTAAATTCTGCTTTGTGAATGTGGGGAGGTGTCTAGGAACAGGGAGACAGCCTCCCATGGCAGAAAAGGAGACAGAGCAAGGTATGGAGTAGGAGGGGGGGAAAGGGGTTGGAGGCTGCTACCTGTCTCCTACACAATGCAGTAGCTGTCAACTCCAGCTCCTCAAGCCTCTGTTTTGTTCATGGCACTTGTGATGCCTTGCCTATATATGTCACATTTAGGAATCTCTGAACCAGACCAGAAAACAAGACTTCCCTGCACTCAGCTGTCATTTCCTCAGCACTCTGTCAGGCAGAGCAAAGGAGAGCAGCTAAATTTCTTGTCACCACAGAAGTCATCCAGATACATTACTTCTCTCACTACCTTACAGTCAGCCTTTATGCTCCCCAACCCCCTCCCCAACCTGTCTCTCTCTTTTTATAGACCACTGGTAAACTGTAAGTTAATAAA
The DNA here is from genome assembly GCA_024611175.1 of Megaceryle torquata. Taxonomy (NCBI): domain Eukaryota; kingdom Metazoa; phylum Chordata; class Aves; order Coraciiformes; family Cerylidae; genus Megaceryle; species Megaceryle torquata. The sequence continues at coordinate 5,739 of JANIJG010018735.1, forward strand.
AGCTTTTTGTGATGAATGTAGAGTTTAAGCTACTATGCCCAGAGCAGATAGCAGAGAGTCTTTTCTTCAAGAAAGAGACAACCTATGTGACTGTGAAACGCAGTAACTCGTCCATCATCCTTCTCAAAACTGTACAGGTCCTAAAGCCTTTACTGCCCCTGCATTGCAGCACTTCTGGCTAGTCAGTCCTTGTTATTTGCCAACAGATGATGAAATTTTACTTACAGAAATAACCAGGTAAAACAAGTTCTAATTAGCTGGCTGCACATCACCTTTAGCCACAATTGGTGCTGCATCTAGACACAGTCTTCCAGAATGCTCCTTGTGATCAGAATGAACACAAAATGTCTGTCCATGTAGCTGTTTAATCAGAGTATTTAAAGCTACATAATCCACAAGGAATAACATAGTGAGTCTATGATGTAGGGTGAGGTATGCTGAAAAGGTAAAACAAGGAAAAGAAGAAAGAAACATATCTGATAAAGGTGTTTTATAAGTAACTTTGACTGAAATAGCCAACATAGCTTCAAAATACAGACGCTCATCTAGCCTTCATTAAGCTCTTGCTTTAGTTCCATTATCATTTGATATAATTTTCACTAAAACTACCTCTGTTAGTAGATTAAAAAACAAAAATTGTGCTCACATTTGGAAAGACCTACATAAGACATGAAGCTGGAGAGCTAGAAAGATAATCCATTTCTAAATGGAAAATTTACAACTTAGCCAGAGCAATTATAAGGAGGAAAAAAGTGCATAACTCACACCCAAACTCCAGCGTGTGTTTTAAAATTTTTTTGAGATATTCCAGTACAGAGTGAAAACCCTTTGGACTTGGAAGAACACAGCTGTTTATGTATTACAACATTAATAAGAACTGTAGGTCATTGTTTCAACAGACTTCCAGCATTTTTCAAGCAACAGATCCTAGTAAAAACTTCCACTTCTGTCTCAGAATTAAGAATGGAGCATTTTTCCTGCTTGCCCAAGGAAATTGTATTCAAAGAACCTGAAAAGGGAAATGGTTCCAGGTATAGTTTGCTAGAATTCAGAACACATTTTGAAATGAAAATGTAGCCCTGGGTAAAGATGTATATTTCTGATACTTTTTGAAACTCCTTTGTCATGTGTTGTCATGCAGCAATTATTTCTCTAACATTTACAGTCATGAAAACAACAGCTGCCCACAAAACAAGTGAAAAGTTTGAAGCCTCTGACCCATATAATACATCAATAGAAATTAAAACCTTTCCAAAATACTGAAATGTACAGTCATGCCTTCTGGACAATAGAAGGCTATTCATTTCATTCAGTAACACCAAGAGAAATATATCAGTTTTGGACTTGCTCTCTTGCAAAGCATCAGGCTCCCTCCTCCAATCATAACACTTGTCATGCAAATACCTCATATTCCCTCTTAGAGATTTAGAATATAAAACAGAAGAAAAATGTCATAAAAATGGAAGATCTTAAAAAGCAAACCTTGCACTTTGGATGACAATAACACATTGAACAGTGACTTCAAAGTGCATACAAGCAAATACATACAGGTTTCCTTCCAAACAGCTGACCCTTTATGCCTGTACTCAAATTAAAACCTTAAGCTTATAAAAATAAAATGTTGAGGAAACAAGAGTATTCACCAGTTTTCCCCACATATAATTTATAAATCAGTTTTGAGTAAATTTAAAATTCCAGTGGGAAACTGCTCCAAACTTTCTCCCTTTGGAACAAGTACAGGAATGATAAGTGAATTCTGTTCAGAGCTTAGTTAGTGGTTAGTCTGACTTGGATTTTTTATATTATTATTTCTCCTATTTTTATGTCTATATAGGTTTTAAATAGGTTATAAAAAAAATTATTGTGAGCTTTTGAGGAAAGGAAGTAAAACAATCACCCAGGTATGAAAGTCCTTGAAATTGGGATCTGCACAGAGCATGAGGGACAGACTACAATAACTAGAAGACTGCACTTAAAATACAGCACTTAAGTACCATGGATGTGGCTGACATTTTGTTCTCCAGAGTTCATTCCTACTCCTATATAACAGATGTTCCAATTACAATTGTTATTTTGATAGTTCACTGTGGCACATCCCATGTGTTTCTACTACATTGATTTTAAATAGATCACACAATGTCAGGAGTCAGGTCTAACTACATAACCTACAACTCCTTCACAACCTGGTTGCTAATGCAGCAAGGCTGTGGTTTGGAGAACATTTATTTCACAGGAAATGTCAGAGTTTCTTTTTGGTGGAAATGCTTTCCTAAGCTTCTTTTTGATAGTAGATACAGTAAAGCAGAACAAGGACCTGATCTGAATTAAAAATAACCCACAAAAAAATTAAACAACATCAGTTCCCTGAAGGGTCAGAAAGCAATATGAAGAACTAATTATACTGACATCACCACAAAAAGACATGATTGTAAAACTCTGACAAGGATATATTATTAGCTTTCAGAGATTTCCTCAGCAAATGTTCTCTACTCTCTTCACTTAGTCTTTTATATTAAAATGACTTTACCTAATGACCTGAGCTTGCAAGTGATCCTCGTATTTCAGATTGCATTTAAAACACAGCCAAGAAACTGCTTATTTTGTTGGTTTGTTTAAACACCAAAACCAACATGCTCTAACAAAAGCACAGCAAACCAATTGTGTAATTATACAATTGTTCTCTACCTTTAACAGAAAGCCCTGTAGTACTAATGGTGAAGAAAGGAGTATTGTAAAAGACATAGCCATTTACTGTGCAGTTTCCACCAGTCTAGGCTAATAGTAAATAAGGAGTAGTCCAGCGGTCATGCTTTACCAGGAAATCCAGGTATATACAGACCTTCTTACCATGAAGTACCATGGCGTACACAACAGAGGCCTGAAACGTTCCCCCAAAGGTGCGAAATGACAGTGTCACTGCAAACATGTGCTGAATTTCTTTATGATACTCAAATATTAATCCAAATATCTGGTGCACAGAACAACAACACTGGTTTCAGCAGATATAGAGGGGAGCAGTTCTAACATAAATTGCTTTGTTTATTGAAGTAGCTCATAATATCCACAAATAATGATGAATGTCAGGCAGCATTCACTCATGACTTAAGACAAAATTTCAGTCTAGTTCTCCTGAACACTACAGTATTATAGAAATTTTCAGTCAGGATTTATACTCAGGGTGTTGGAGTTGACAACACAGAAGATAGCACCCTTCTGTTAAATCTCATGTGCTGAACCTGCACCCAGGCCATGCAAACAAAATTTCAGTAATGCTGAAATGTTAAAGCTGGAATTAGCCACATGAAGGAAAGCAGCTTTGAGGACACCTGTCCTGTACCTGGGTCACAGAACAGCTGAAGATGGATGATCCCCCTAGGCATCATCTGGTCCAATACCTGTGCTTAAACAGTGTCATCTGGAGTAGATGGCCTTTCACTATGTCTAGAAAGCTTCCAAATATCTCCCAAGGTGGGAGATTCTACCAAATCCCTGGGAAATCTGTGCCAGTGCTCAGCAACCTTCAGAGTACAACTGCACACAGATTTCCTGTTCCTCATGTTTATTCTCCAAGCTGTGTGCATTAGTGTGCCTGCACTTCAAAGAGGCATCCCAGAGTGCTTATATCCCAGAAATAATCTGGAAGATTTCCTCATAATTGTGTCCTATAGGCACTTTCTTGCTTATATGCAAGTGCTTGAGCCCTGTCTTACGGATTTTGTTTCCTTTTACTCAAATCAGTCCTTTGTATATTGATGCTGTCCATCACTCCTTCACAGGGCTGCTGGCAATGTTCTCCATCTCCCATCATTCCCCATTTAAAGCTCTTCTTACCAGGACAACCATTCTGTTTGCAAAGATACCTTTTGCCTCACTTAGTGATTCCATTTCCCTCAGGCAAACACTGCCCCTCAAACAGGGTCCCATGGTCATGGAAACCAAACCCAGCCAGCAACACCAGTACTGCAATGAATTGTTAACATATAGTCAGCCTTTTCCCCTCACCAGCAAGACTGAGAGGAACAGCACTTCGGCCTCATAACCCTATTACCCTCAGAACTATGTAGTTACTTTTGATACTCTTGAAATTGTCCCCGGTAGTATCACTCATGTCTACAAGGGAGAAGAGAGGGAGGTAATAGAGGGTGGGACAAGCTTTATCAGTCTCTCCAAAACATCATTGATCCACACTTCAAGGATGCATCAAAATTCTTTGGACAAGAGGTCAAGTTACCAGGTGAGTGCCTAAATCCCCTGTCCACCACTATCACTTGCCACTTCCTCCAGCTTATCCTGACTGGCTCAGAGTTAGTCATCCTGGTTGCTTTATGGGAAAGCTTTGAGGGCAGCAAACCTGTCACACACCTGTAAGGCTTCAGGTGGTGCAGGAGCTTTCCTGCTAGTTTGTGATGTGCCCTGGGATGAAACATGCACATGTTTTTAACAAACCAAGGAATGGTTACATAGCAAATACCAGAGTATTAATTTAGTTTCATATGTAGAGCATTAAATGACAGACACGCAGGAGAAATTAAGTTGTAGAAGAGATTTCTAATATGAACTTGTGATTTTATAATTGTATGCTGAATTCAGCTGGGATAGAGCTAATTTTCAAAGGATAATTAACACAGTCAGGGTAGCTGACCTTAACCAACCAAGGGGATATCTGAAACTGTCTGACATCATACGCTGTATATAACCAGGAGAGCTGGCTGGTGGAAGGATGGATCAGGTCTCAGGAAAGGGCTTGGCATAAGGTTACAGTTCCAATGTAGCAACTGAATTGTTCAATATTCCTTTTGTATACTGTTGTATTACTATTATTATTTTCTTCTTTCCTTGTGTTGTCCTATTAAGCTGCCCTTATCTCAATCCATGAGTTTTTATCTCTTCCAATTTTCTTCCCATTGGGAGGAGGGAAAGTGGAGTGGGAGGGGACAGAGAAGTGGACAAATGGCCATGGATGTTTAGTTGCAAGCTGGGACTAAACCACAACAAATAGTTAGATAAATAAGAGAGTGAAAGAAATAGTAGAAAAGGAAAAGAGAGGTGAAAGAGAGTTCTGAACTCTCTTTCCTTTCCCCATATACCCTGAGCCTGAAAGTTTGGCTTACTACAAAGCAACTTTACACTAATACAAAGGAAAAGGAAAAGAACTACAGGACGTCTTCTGGACAGAAGCTTTCCTATAGCAAAACCCTCCAACATATGCAAAACTTACTTACATCATAAAAACAGATATATTCTAATCATTTTCAACCATATCACAGTATTGTCAATGGTCACTTCACTGCAACTAAAATACTATTGCTTTCTTTAAAGCTTGGTTTCTAAAATGTTGTGCTAGCTTAAAGTGGCAACATGTGCTTTGACTTACAGCTCACATAGCTGGTTCCAGAAATGAAGTCTAGTGACATGGACCTTTCTAAAATGCAAAAAATTAAAGCAACTATACATTTAAATAAAAGGAAAATATCAATCTCTTCTAGCTACCTGGTTGTGTCAAGTGTTGGCACTTGCGGTTCCTGCAATTGCCAACGTCTAACCACTGAACTCATTTTCTCTGAATGCATTCAGAGCAGACAGATAACCAGCTCTACTTCCCTGGGACCAGGGCATCAACACAAATACTTGGGATCAACTTATTTTAAAATACGTATCTTGCAGAATGTAATAGAGATACCACAGGTGACATATCATTGCAGTTTTTAAACCAGCAAACTTAGAATAAGAATGAAAGATTGAATAACCCTTCATGCCATCCATAAATCTGTAGGAAGTCTGAAAGAAAAATGCTGTGGTGTTCCTCTGTGCAAAAGACCCTAACTAGTGTAAAACACAAGAAAATCTTCCCAGACAGACAGTAGCTTCAGCAGCTCAGAGTAACACATGTATTTATCAGCTTAAGACCCAACAGTGTAACATAGTTTTTTCTAAACATACTAATTTTGACACTATATAATACATAGAGCCGAAGGCTAACAGCCTAATTTATCCTGACCTCTGTAACAAATGAAGAATAAATGTCGTATCTAGATTGAAACATTGCTCTTGTATGGCCTAAGACTAGTTTTTAGTTCTCTAAGCTGATATCCTTCCTTTCATATCTATTCCCTATGTTTTGACAGCTACTTTAATTACTTTATAAATGTCACTGTTGAATTTATGAAAAGGCTGTAAGCATTAGTGGAAAATAGCAGCTCTGAACACAGCAAAGGTAGTATGTTTAATATAACCTAACTGCTTTTTAAATACAAGGTTATTCTTTACTAAGATTTTGCCCAAGTAGTTATGTCACAGTTGGCAACAAGAAAACAGGAAGTTCCAGGAAGAGAGAGAGGGAGAGATAAGAGACAGTAATGATCCCTTTGTATGAATGTATTTTGTATTAATGTTAGTCAGCATATAATGAAAACACCATGCAGACCTCCTATTTAACACAAAGTAACATCAATAGCTGTTAGTGGACTAACAAAGTGAAGCAGAAGCAAAGTGAAAGGAAGTGAAGTGTGAGTTGTAGGATAGAATATAGGCACAACTGGAATCAGCCCAAGTAGCAGTTTCAGCTATTGAAAAGAGAGGGGATTCTTCCTGAGCTGCTCAAAATATAGAAGGGTTACCTGAGAGGTACATAACTGAGGTTATGCTAAATTTCAGTTCTTCTATTTATTAGGACTAGTTCAAATGAGGCATCAAAATCAGAAAACAAAACAAAACAGTAAAAATCTCCACTACTTTCCAATGTCCTCCCATCCTTTATTAAGCAGGAGCTAACCTGTATGGAAACCCTTCAAAGATCAGGACCTAGTGGCTACTGAAATCAAGTCACATCATCAACAAAAGAGCACTCCCTTTTTATCATTTTGCTCACTGCTTCCTTTGCAGAAAACAAACACAGTAAAACTGCTCTAATGGTGTGTAAATGTTCAAGGGGAGAAAAATAATATACTGTCCACTGTTAACTGTAAATTTTAAACCAATATCTGATGCCAGACTATGTTATTCCTAGGTACCAATGAATTACATTTCAGGTTACTTGGTTTTATTATATTTTTTTCTTTCTAGCTTATACTTTGTTAGCCTTAAAAAGAAGGCCAAAGCAATGAAGAATGAGGAATATAAACTCAGTGAAAAATAATTATCTGATTTACTTTTGCTCATTAACCCAGTGAGTATTCTACAATACATTTTTCAATTGCTCCCAATCTTGCTGCTTTTGAACAGCAGCTATTTGCAAAGCAAAAGGAAAGTGTTGAGTTTTAGGAAGTGTAGTATTTGGCAACTAGTCACAGCCAATAAAAGCACTGTACACAACACATTCATTGTTCAGCTCAGAATCAAAAATACACTTCTTTCCTTTAGGTATCTAGGTATCTGACATCAGAAGCTTGAAAATAGCAGAAACAACCATTAGTATACACAATTTCTTTAATTCATGCAATTCTTCACTTTCAAAAACTGATAAAGAAAGCATGAACATGCCAATAAGATAATAATTTTATCAGAAGTCTTATAGTGAAATATAATATTTTAAGGTAAAATTACTAGAAAACTAAGTTGGGTTAAAAAAAAAATAATTAGAACAAATTCAAAATGAGGTGTCTTTTGACATGGAGATTTTGTACTGCAATTTATAATACAATAAAATTATCTTTAACATCATATGATAAGTATATTCTCACAGTATTTTTGCTGTACAGGATGTAAAAAAAAACCCTCAAATGCACTTATGCTGAAATTAATACTTTCAGCTATAGCTGACATTACCCACCGGCCATCTTAGGTGGGTAATGGTGCACATGTACACCATCTTCCCCTTAAAAAGAGGTACTTGATGAATTCTGTGACAAAAATAATCCCTTCTTTCTGTGGATAAGATTTTAGGAAGTAATGTTCTACAAAAGCTAGGAATAAAAGTTCTCAGCCCTGCAGAAAAGTACTTGGGAATACTGGTGGATGAGAAACTGGGCATGCCAGCAATGTGCACTTGCATCCCAGAAAGCATACCCTGCATCAAAAGAAGCACAGACTTCAGGTTGAAAGAAGTGATTTTCTCTCTTTACACTACTCAAATGAGACCCCACCTAGAGGACTACATGCAGATCTGGTGTCCCCATTACAAGAAAGACATCACCATATTAGAGTAGGCTCCAAAGACAGACATAAAAATAGTCAGAGGGCTGGAACACCTCTCTCATGAAGAAAGGCTGAGAGAGTTTGCAGTCTGGAGAAGGTGGCTCTGGAGAAAACTTACTGCAACATTTCAATATATAAAGCAGCATCTTTCTTATAAGAAAGATAGATAAATTTTTTACCAGGGCCACTAGTGGCAGGACAAGGGGTAACAGTCTTGAAATAGGGTAGATTTAGAGCAGATCTAAGGAAGAAATTTTTTACAGTGATGGTGGTGAAACACTGCAACAGGATTCCTAGAGAAGTTGTGGATATCCCAACAAGTGAAGTATTCAAGGTCAGGTTGGACATGACTTTCAAAAACCTGATATGGTGAAAAATGTCTTTGCCTATTGCAGAAAGGTAGGGTTAGATGATCTTTGAAGGTGCCTTCCAACTGAAACCACTGTAGTGATTCTCTGAAAATTAGGAGGTCCAACGTCAAGTTAGGGAACACTAGTTCAATCCCCTCTATACCATTAACATTGAATTTTCCACAGCTTAATTGTTACAGCAATTTTTTAAGGAAAATTTTAACCTGGACTTAAAGTTTGTTAGTGACTGAGAATTTATATGTGTTTTGTGAGATGTCCATGGTTACCGAAAAACAGGTCTTTTGTTTCTAGTGCAAATCTGTGTATTTAGATTTTAGTCTTCTGCCTTAAATTTGTATGCTGCAGTAAAAAATCTTGTTTCTAGAACTGTAATATTTAATTGATAAACATGGACAATCAAACAGACTTGTTCACTGTTCAGTTAACTTAAAAATACATGTTCTCTATTTATGCTATTTGTTTTCTTCTGAATGTTCCCCACTTTATCTGCATCACTCTTATCTGTAAACAGCAGAAATCTTTCAAGTAAAATCAGCAGCAATGATAAATAAGTTCTAATACATCTTATCTATTCAAGTACCTTCTGTTTATATATCCAACAGTTCTGTCACTAGAATTTGTACTGAGAACTTTTGTTTAGTTAATTATGCTAGCACGCCTAGTTTTTCTTAAAGTTACAACTCCCATAATGGACATCTCCATTGTGTTAACACAGCAGTTGTGATTTCCATTCCAGTGATTTACAGGGGATCATATTAGACTAAAACTCTAGAAAATAGAATTTTAAGCAAAACCAAATCAGATGTCTTACAAAAGTTTCTTACATCAATATCAAACAAATTTCTAATTCACTAGAAGAAAGTATGGTAGGGCAGTTTCATATAGCCTGATTTTTATAAGCTATTGTTATTATCTCACAATATCTTTGTAATAAAAATATATTTAAATAAATAAATAAATAAAACTAAAACACATTTCTTTTCTTCCAATCATTCTGTGTCAGATCAATGCCAAGTTTTCTTGGAGTTTTTTGAAACTTCTATTTGTTCCAGGACTTGCTTAAAATTAACACCTAGAGACACTCGAGAAGGTTTCTTTTTGGATAGTAGGTTATCTACAAGAGCTTTTGACTGGAATAAATAACACACATAGAATTTACAAATTATCTTATTTCAAAACAAAATAAACAAAACAAAAGAATGCTGAAAAGTTAAAAAGGAAAGAAAACATCAAAAGCAGTATTATTTTATACAGAAGTCTTGAGGAGCACATCCTTTCTTGCTTTCCTTTTAAATTATGATTGGCTTATGTGGCACTCTACTGCACAAAACAGAACATAGATTATCTAAAATAAAAAAGTAAGATGGAAATATAATTTCCCCTAACTGAACTCATAAGTTTAAGGCTATTTAAATTCTAATATGATTCTAATTTGAGTCCAAATTCTCAACATCTCAAGTCTCTTTAGATTAAAAAGTCTTGATTTATTAATCAAAAAAAGTATGTAAAACTAGATTTCTGAAACTTTAGAGTATATACACTTACATAATTATATATAAAGAGGTTATTAAATACCAAGCAACATAACTTTGTATCCAATAAATCCATTCTTATACACTTGGAAAAATTCAGATAAATGTCCACAAAATCCTGTAATCTGAAACCATTAGTAGAACACCTTTGCGCTGAGAGTATTCATGCTGCTTAGTCCTTAAAATCTTATTTAATACACTGCTATATTATAAGACTGCTTAGCACAGAAGATTCAGTCACACTGGAACAGGTAAAAGCTTATAATATGCTTGGAGAAAAAAAAAAAAAAAAAGCAGGAGAATTGATACAGTTTCTACATATAGAGTTGTTGAAACTTAGCTGAACTGAAAATCCCCAACAAGGACAATTTCCTTGATGAACAGAAAGTAAATGCAAACAACTATGTATGTGTTTGTACTTTAAATGTTGTAAATAATTAAATGTGCTATTTGGTCTTAAGAATACAACAAATCACATTCATTTTCTAAAGTAATCCTTCCCCTCTTATGAAATCAAACCTCTTCCTATGATGATGAATTATGTTCCACTGCTTCAACTACAGCATACCATGTCTTCATACTGAAGGCATCTATGCCTGTGTATACTTTATTACAGTAAATATTTTCTTTTGGCAGGTCTACATGTAAATTAGTGGCTGTTGCTATGGATTTGAAAATAGTTTGATTTAAAATGTGAAACAGTGTCTTATGAAGGCTCTACAGCTCTTCGTTTTATCTGTAGTTACTGGCAGAAACTACAGTAAGAAATAAAAGATTCATTATAATTATGAAGGGCTTCTGGACATCTGTGGTTTCCAGTGTTTTCTATTCAGGTGGATAAAAATAGTTATTCTGATGTTCACTAGCAATTTAAAGACTTGATCTTCAGAGCTGAACACTAAGTAATACTTTCGTAGTGT
>JANIJG010018736.1:0-15000 GCA_024611175.1 Megaceryle torquata
GTCCGGGGTGAACGAAACCCAAATCATTTACCTTCCAGTAGCACCTAGAGCACCACCTCCAATAAACATGCAGATATATCACAGTTCCTGAGGCAACAGGTGCTCAATTCTTCCCTGGTTAGATCACAAGACATTGAGAACAGCTGCAGAAAATCTGAAGCTTTTATGTAGCACCTCAGTGATGCAAGGACAAACTTATTTTCACACTGATTAATTCAGGAAAGCTTAAGTGTTAGCTACACATGTGTATACTGATAGGCAAGTATTCTAGCTTCAACCAGTAATTCATTGTGAATGTCTCTGAAGAGCAAGGTGTGATTAAGGATTGGGTTTAGTTGCAACCAATATCTAAATAGGAAAGTACAGGTCTAATTCCCAATCTGAACTGCTGTGTAGGAACCATGTCCAATTACTTCACAAGCACATGAAGAACTAAGGCAAATGAAAAGGTACTTGCAATATCTGCAAGTTCTAGTCTTCAGAACTAATTATTCTCAGCCTAATCCTGACAGGTACCATCACAATTTCTCTGATCTCATTTGAGATTTTCTTACATTGAGAATATGGAAAAAACCCAAATCCAACTGTGATCAATCACCTTACATTATATTTCACTTCCTGTTACAGCTTGGATAGGGCATAATGGTCAGAAATAAATGGGTTCTCTTCATATCTGAATGTTCAGTATTAGACATCAGTCTTTCTAATATTTTCCCACTGGAGTACAAATCAGCTATACAGACTATAAAAGACTATTAAAACATACCCTGCTTCAGGTACAGATCCTGAAATGAAGTTTTGTTTGTAGGAAGTTATATATACACAGATACTAAGGACTTCCCCTTTGTTCCTGCTTAGCCCATAAGAGTGGAGCAGTTTAGAGAGGTGACCTCTATAGCTTTGGGAAGCTGCTTGTAATTCATCAATCAACTTCTCCTGAACCACAAAGTTACAACAGCTACTAGAAAGAGCTAATGTGGATGTCCCACCTATCAGATATTTCCTTACAAACCTACATAAAGCATTGGGGTTTACTGTTCCAAGCTGGACAGGACATATAATACGTATGTTTAACTTCTACACATGAACCTGTTTTTAATACAGATGTAGGAGTATATCTTTATGCCTCTAGAGAGAGAAAGAGGCATAACCATATATAGAACTGTGTGAAAGACTGGCAAATGCAAGGAATAAACACACTTTTCCTCCCACTTTGTTTTGCATTTTATAAGCAACAACGTAAATCACCAGTAATTATACATTTATAACAATCTTTAATAACTTGAAAACTCACATTCATTATTTTTGTAATTTACAAACCCTCTATTCAACAAATGGCATACATGAAAATAAAAAAAAAATTATGTGAACCTTTAACTCCCAAAGAAGTTATGAGTGTAAACTACATATTTCTTCTAATATATTTAGCACATATTCTTGCAGCTTTCATTAAAATCTTTACAATAGGCTTACACAGCTTTCATGCCATATTTTCATTACAATAAGGACCATATATATATACTTTATGAATTTGGGAAGGACAAGAGAGTATCTCAAATTGAGTAAGTATAGAAGAGGTCTAAATAAAGTAAAAATCATCCCTGCCATGCATTTAAAAATCAAGATTACCTTTATATGTCCTTTGAAAAAAATAAAGGTAGCCTTTCCAGGGGTGAAATGTTTATATTTAACCAACATAGTAACAATGTACTTACAGTTTAGAATTTACATTATTGGAACTGTTAAAAATAGCTGATCATGTAAACTATGTAATAATCACCATCTCAATGTTAATTTTTTTAAGCCATTAAGAAATGTTAATAAAATTAGCCTTCAGAAAGGGCTAACATCAGCAGGATACCCAAAAGAGGGATACTTCCAAAAAGCAAGCCAATTCTTTCAACCCTTCTGGTTTCAGAAACTTCAGGTTTCAGCATTGCAAAGTCTCATCAGGCATACACCAGTTAAATTTTATGAACTTAAATTGTATAAGTCCTATTAAAATAGGACTACAACTGTGGAGTTATATTTCACTACGGAAACCCACCACTTCGCATCTTTACATGTACAAACACAACTAAAATACTGGAGTCACAGTATGAGCTGATGTCTCCAGCTGTCTCCATTTGTGTTCCAAACTTAATTTTTCATATGTAATTGTGCATCTAACTTAAAGAAAATTAGATTACATATACCATTAGTTTTAATGGCCTAGAAGAAATAACAGGGACAGATTGTGGCTAGCAGTTAGAGTTATAGCTTTGTATTGCATGGGCAATCACATGATTTGCTTATTCCATTTTTCTGTAGAGTATGGATGTACATACAGAAAGCCATATTCACACTATCAAGGCAGCCATGAAGTCCTGAACTGTATGAGATTTTATTTATTTATTTATTCTGTCTTTTGTTTTTCAACAGCTCAAACAAATTATTCTTATTCTCATATTAGCATATCTCTTATTCTACTCCATTATTGATAAAAGATATAAATTATGAAAACACAAGACCTACAGATTCTGCATATTAAAAAAATACAATTATTGTCACATGCTGCTCAATTCAGACCAGCTGTATCTCTGACATTCACCCTTGCTAGGGAAAGGGAAGCAAAACAGAAGTATTTTCCCTGCCAAGTTACTGACTTATTACACATTTTTACCCCATATTATACAAACTTAGATTTTCTGAAGTAGTACAACAATTATCTGTTTACTTTTGCTTATCTTCAAACAACAAAGATACAGGACTCAATATTTGCAGAAGACGTTCTGTAATTTCATTAAGTACTTAGAAGAAAAAAATAATATTTAATGAGCCTTATTTTTGTTGAATCTCATCTGGTGTATCTATTTTATGCAGGTTATAAATTACTGAGGGGTTTAACTATGTTCAATTTTATTCTCACACTAGTTGAGACATAACCTTTTAAATTCTATTTTAAATAAAATACTTACACTTTTTTTTAAGACAATGGTCTTAAGCTATTTGTACTTTTACTATAGTTTTCCTTACTATCCTTGGGGGGGGGAGGGGGAGGAGAATTTCAGATGGTGGCATTTATAGAACAGTATTACAATATTTTGCTATCATTTTATTTCCTCACTTTACATGATTTTACTGAGCAGTAACAGTCAATTTTTGAATCAGTAATTTTAAAATTGTATAAATAATACCAATGATTCTTTCCACTGTGTATCACATTTTCTATTAATGCATTTAATTTGTTATATATAAACAATTCCCATTTTCCTAGCTTTCTTGGTTTCCATTAATTTCTATGGCTAATATCCAGCATTAATCACACTTAAAATTCTATATCACTGGTGCATTTTTCTTCTTCAGGATATCTTTTTTTTTTTTTTTTTTTTAACTCAAATGAAAACAAAGCATAAAGACATAGTAATTCATTTTTGGCATTACAAAAAGTGAGCAGCAGTGTACTCTAGAGATTCATAATTGCAAGTATTTGCACTCCCACATGCATATATGTAAAGATATATATGTAAAAAGATGCCAAATGTAATGCAGAGCTTTAGGGTACAATGTTATATTTTTGCCATCTTAAAAGCATGTATTATCATTTCTCAACCATGTTTTCTGTAGAAAATATACAATAAAAAAGTTTTAGGTATTAGAGTGATTTAATGACTCTACATCACTGGACATAAAACATGAAAATACAGCAGTAGAAACTCTTCAAAAATATGATTTCATTTTCCTCTTTCAAAGATACTTTTGAAAATCATATGAGTATTATTTATGGTGACATCTGGCAGAGCACTTTGTAACATTCATTTGTATATACAAGTTTAATATAACTTTTCCAATGAGTAGTCTGAAGATTCTGAAGGGTTAGTTCAACTTCAATTTAAGATTTTCCTGAGAAAATATTTTAGGGTCTAGAACTCTACTATTATCAAAAAAATGAACATCCAATTTTTTTCTTGGAATATTTTTTCAATTTCTTCAATTAGACACATCCACTATAGCAACAGGAAAATTTTGCTCAAGTTTCTTTTTGGCATTTTTGTTCCTTAGGCAGAAGGTCATTCCATAAGGTAACCCTACAAGTGACCCAAGTGAGATATACTAAAATCTAGTAATACAATACCCCTGGTCTATTTTACATGATAAGATTTTTTTTTTTTTCCCAACTCCCAGATGTTGCTAAAGGACAGAAAAAAAGACCTGTAAAATTCTTCATCATGAATCTTTTTTCTGCAAATCCCTTTTTTCCCCCCTTTCAAAAGCAATTCTGAATAGAGGTAAAAGAAGACAAAACTTGACCTTTTGTGATCCCAGCATTAATAGGTCTGTTCATAATTCAATCTGTGTGTGTGTAGAAGCATCCATGTGGAAACATGCAGGCCTGAGAGACATAAAGCCTTTCCCTTTAAACATTATCTGACCCTATGAGTCTTATTCACAAAAGAAGGCTTACGTACGCATAAGTTGAAAAAAATGCATGCTTTCATTGTGCTACAGAGAGCCTACACATTTTACTCCTCATTCTGCAGGAAAACTCATCATGGAAGTGACACTTGTACAGGAGTTGCATGAGGGAATGGTAAATGAACACAACTTAGCAAAAAAGGACATAGAAAGACAGAAAGACTAAGCTACTTTCTCTCATAGGAGGGTCATTTCCTTGGCTGGCATATAACAGGGTAACTGTGTTGATGTGAAAGAAGTTGAGGTCCTCTGTATTTCAGCCTTGCAAATTTCTACCTTATGAGAAAACCATTGGTTTTTTGCTATACTAAAACTACTTTCTTCTTCCATAATCTTCGTCTACCCAGGTGAGGGATGACCGTGTCATTTGTACCTGGACTAGTAAATACTTACGATGTCTATAATATCTTAGAATCTAACAAACTGCTTCTGATTATACAGTACATAGGCTTCAAAACAACTCTAAGGTATTTTATAAATTAACACCTACTGGTGCTACTGTAAATGCACAGCAAATAAAAATACCCATTTTTATTATGTCTGTACATAAAGTCTATCTATTATCAGTATCTGTTCTAGCCTCTCCTGTTTAGTTTGGCACTGTAAAGTCAGCTGTCAGTTTAAATGCTGTATTACTCAGAGTCCACTCGTTATCAGAGTGCTCTAAGCCACTTTGCACAAATCTGTCAATTGAAACCTGAACAAGGGGCTGGAGATCTACAGTTGTAAGAATAGCAATAAGAGTTCACGTTTAGTTAAACAAATCCTCAGCTGGTATAGATCAGCCAAGCTTCAGCACCTTCAGTATTGATTTATACTGGGATCTGAGCTCACTGTCTATAATTATTTTCTAAACCAGGCCAAACAAATGGCATCAGGGATCACAAGGAAGGCTTTTCTTAATAAGTAATGAGTGAAGTTATTCCACATAATGATGACCTCCCCATCAAAGTTTCCAGCTTTTTCACTGCCAATAGAGAGCAAATACTGCCCAGACTTTGATAATCACATTCTGTACCTATCTGCGTATTCATATGCCCAAGTACCTTCCAAACATGTATTTGATAGCACTCAACTTCTAGAATCTCAGAGGATGACTCTTAAGGAAATAAATAAATGGATATTTCATGGACCTTTATTGCTTTAATTGTAAAACTGAAGCAAGACTATTCAAGAGGTAATCAGAAAAGAAAGGAAAACACTTAAGAGTAAGGCTGTCATGGTGCCACAATGAGCGATTACCTATGGCTGCAAATGTTCAGATTCAGCACCTTTTAAATAATATGAAAAATACTATTTATCCCAGTGATACCAATCATGTTAAAATTTTTTTTCATAGTTTTCTATCATGAACATCTAATGAAGTTGTTAATTAATATCAATCTAATCTTTGACTGACTAACCAGATCTAAATTTTATCATTTTGCATAATACAGTTGATAATGAATACACCCACTATTGTGATGCCACACCTTTTAGTCGAATTACACTTTGAAGAAATTGTTTAGTTAGAGGAATTACAAAAATAAGGAATATTTAGAGATAAAGCTGGATTATTTAACATGGAAGTATTATTGAATCAGTATTCATGCTAATGTTAAATGATATTAAAATTAATATCCACATTTAAGGATACAAAATATTGACAATCAGTTGAGTTATCCAAAAGACAAAATAAATGAGCCTACATTCTCTGAGCAATGGATGTTATAACTGAATCAAAGAGACCCAGAGAGATGTGACTACATTCCACCCAGCAATTACTCTGCCCTCTTTGATGCTTACAGCAGCTTCACACCTCCTCCTAGTTGCTTCATCATTGTTCATAGGTTAAAGCTGCTCACAGGCATAATGGTGAGTTCTACTGTTCAGATCCACTCAAACAGAACTGTGACCTTGCTTCTACCAGGTGCTTGGGGACTGAGTGGTGTAGTACCTGGCACCACTTCCATACTTTTCAGTGTGTTAGAAGTCTTTAGGAGGATAGTTAAAACACCCTACTGAAGATTAGTGAAAAACCTAAATGGTTATTGCATATGATTCATAAACATGCAAATAAAAAAGTGGATTTGTATATCCAGGGCATTAATTTGCAAGCTGTAAATAGAAAATATATTGTCTTTAACAGAACACGTACTGGAATATCTTAACTATCTAGAACCAAAAAGATGTGTAATATTTTGCACCCTTAATACATATTTCTCTCTTTCCCTACATAGATTCCATTGTTCCTTTTTGTTTTCACGGCCTTCTAAACATTTTAAGGATTGTTCTTGACATTATCTATGAAATTAATAAATAGTGTTTGTTTTCTATCTCCATATTTCTGGTAATAAGTGATAGGATATTAAAAGCTTTTTACTTTGTTACATACCTTTCAGCAGGCAGGGATAAAATTACCAAGCACGTGGGAACTGGAAAAGCTATTCATCCCAACCTCAGACAGATAGTTTAGGATTTCTGCTGAAGAAGCTCAAGATTGAGGTCTGCAGGCATACTGTGTTTAGTGTTTATTTATTTTAGTGTGTTTATTTAAGAAAATATGAGTTGTTAGAAATTAGTAGATAACGTGGAAAATTAATGTTACTGAAAACAAGTTAAAGTCAAATACAAATGATTGGTAGGAAAATGAAATATCATTGATAGAATTCTAAGACTTTTAATTATTCCAAGAAATTATATATTTACTGGTGGCATTACAATAAGATGCATTATATCTGAAAGAATAATTATTTTTTGCCATCCAGAAATCTACATGGAAATCATTCTTCAATTTTATCTGCCATCAATTTTATATTAACATTTCATTTATAGAATATGCTGTCTACTTCACCCCATGAGCTACTGTAAGAAAAATGCTTGATTTAATAGTTTTTCATTACAATATTTCCTGCATAACCTTACGATTAGCTTACTAAATCTCACCATTGTAAACTACACTTTTCCCCTGAAAAAATAGAACAGAGTTTAACATTTTTTCTTAGAACAGCAACACAGTTCTAACAAAAGCAGAGTAGTTAATTAAACTCTTAATATTTTGATAGGGTGAAAAATATTTTTTGAAAATTGTTTTAGTAGCAAAAGGAATAATGTATTAAAAAAATTAGGAAATAAAATTTGAATAAAACTTCCTTTCTTTAGAAAGTTGAAGAATTAATAAAAAGTACGACAGATACTAAAACTACTATTGAGTATATGAGATCAATTTTTCATAATCACTGCAGTCAGGGAGGTTTTCTCTAGAGGAAGGATGAATCCATCCTCTATATGGGGTCAAATACAGTGCTGGAGTCACATATGACACTAAACATATTTACAGTTACTACATAGAATGTATTGGAATATATTGAATTTTTACCTCATTTCAAGCTTCCCACCCATCCTTTGAGTGTGAACACCCCATCACTGGGGTTATTTTCTTTCCTGTAATAGCTGTCTTCACAGAGAAAAGAGAAAAATCAGACAGTACTCAACTTTGATAACCTAAAGAGTTTATGAATATTTTTAAAGTTTTAACAGATAGAGTGTTATCAAAGTGACCAATTTTTTATATCCAGAAACATTCCAGAATATGAATATTTTTTCTTAAAAACAATTATTCATGAAAGCTATCATTCATTATAAAGTTAATTTACTTTATTAGAGACTGAGATTTTTTTGTGCCAGTCACTATTGCTATTGACTGTCCAAGGTATTTTGTTGTTTCTGATAAGCATGGTTAAATTTATTAGTAGAACTGAATCATAAGCCAATGAGAGATTTTTTTTTAAAGCAGGGCCATATATATATACGTACATAGGTGTCCTGGAGACTAATGCAATTCAAATCCTAAACACATTTTTCAGTGGTCAGTATTTTAAAGTTGGGAAAACATTTTCTAATCTATATGCAACAGAGACAAGGTTTAAAAATATCCCCAAAACATTAAGACCATGCTACTTTTGACAGTAGTCAATTGGATTGTTCTTAACAATTCCCAGTCTCCAACTCATTGAGGGAGTCCTTTTTAAATTATACTTATACCCCACCCATGTTAGGGATTGGCCTCACATCTGTATTTTCCTCTTCTGAACAGTAGGCATTCTACAGTGTTTTCACCTTCCCCTGGATACCTGTCAGAAGGGATCAGTATAATTAATAACTGATCCTCAAGGAAACCAGGATTTTATCTACTGTCCTAAAGTCTGAAACAATTCAAACTATTCATCTAAGTGTGGTAAATGACATCTCTAGAAAAGAAAAAGGGTCTGTATATGCTTGCTGTCACAAGGCACTTTGATTGACACTAGTACACCCACTGGTCTTCAGCAATTACAGCTGAAAGCAAAACCAGAAGAACTGGGAGCAGATGGGTAAGCTTTTAAGTAAATACAAAACCAATTACTGTTAGCCTTATCACAGAAATTTCTTGTTCATGCCATGAACAACAGTCTAAAAAACTTAGCTATACATGACATACGTTTCATTTGACAAAAAATCTGATTCTAAATATGAGAAAATGTCTGGACACTTCTAGAGAATAAAAGAAATTTATTCTGACAAATTCTTATGGCACTACTCAGGATTTAAGAAGACATAGACCTCATTTTTATGTATCAGTAAAAATGAAGTAAAACATCTTTAAGGGAAAATGAAACAGAAGATCAATAGTTGTTTTAAGGCACAATTCTTCGGAAACTTGCTATTGCATCTTTACTTCCGTTTAATGGAAATGAAAGATAAAATGTCCTATTTTTTTTTAGCATACATTTAATTTTATTCTTGTATCATGCTTATCACTGTTGAATGGACTGTAAGGACTGAAAAAATATTAAACTGTTGGCTACATATTAGACAGAAAACATATGTTTTTCCAGTCAAATGAGTGTAACTTGTCCAATAAAACTGCAACAAATGCCGTTCAAAGACCAGGATCTATTGCTGATCATCCTTATTTGATTTCTTGGGTAACACCTGAAGCTGTAGGAGAGACAAAACCTAAAAAGCTCTACAAAGCTGCTGTTCAGAGATTTTCTGAAAGGCTTTGGTGGAGAAGGCGCAAGTCCAGGTTTGCATGTCACTCATTTAATTGAGTAAAAAGACACCAACTGCAACTGCCATCACCTTCATCTGCCATCACTTCACTGCAGCTGAGGGTCTGTCCCAGGACATTCAGATACACAGGGGGAGGGACAAGTCAATTGTAAGTATGGATACGTTGAGATCACAGGAAAATCCTATGGATCTCTGGGTCTTCACAAAAGACAACAGAAGCTACACAGAAGAATAGTTCTTCCTTTTCCTCCTCTGACCCTCCAGAACCAGTTAAGATGCCACTACAAGCTCCTGATCTACATCCACAAAGCAGAGAAAGATATATAGAAGTTAAAAATAACAAGACAGATATTCTTTTCTGAAACAAATTCATGCTCTGCACATGGATTTTTATAGAAAATACAGCTCTTTCCAAGTCATCTTTGCTCTGCTTATAAATGTTTTTTTCAGAAGTACGCTAATCCCTGGTTTTCACATGCAAGTAAATACAAAGATATTTAGTTAGTATTTTTCCCTCACAACTTACCCACTAGCAATTTTTTTTTTTTAAAACGAACCTTTGGTAAATCTAACTAGGCTCTAGCAAGGCTTAGTTAACATCAGACTATAATTCCTGATAACATATAATAAATTGTGTTAATATTATACATTCTGTTAATCAGATCTGCCTGGGCAGGATTAGTGACAGGTGGAAACTGGTGGCCTGTCTGTGCTCACAATCCAAGAGAGCGCTAAATTATGTTAGGCAAACTAGATTAAGGAAAGAAAAAAGTAGTATGATAAGCAAAAATATTTTTGTTTGGAAAACAAACCAAAGAAAGAAAAGAAAGAAGATTTTAAAAAATTAACTTTCTATATATGTTACCAAACTGCATTGGAAACATACTTTAGCAGCATTCTAATGAGAGCTTAACTTTCACAATGCTTTGTTACTGACACACAGCTGTTGGACAAATGCAGCATCCTTTTAAGTAATATGTCTCAGTATTTTAATTAAAAAGAAACCAAATATTTATTTACTTATTAAAAAATACCCATAGCAATAAAAGAGGACACAAGAAGACACACTTTCTTTAAAATATAGTTGTGCATATACATATATGAAGAATTAACAGGAACAGTGTATCAAAAAAATCAAACATCATACACCACAAGAATGTGCAAAAGTTGCAGGATGAAGTAGTAGTTATTAAAATATTCTATTTGGTCATATACAAAAAGTATAAAAATTGCACGTGTATGCCACTAACAACCGGTGTTGAAAGGAAATAGGAATTTCTCAGTAAAAAACCCCATAATTCCTATTAACTTTTAAAAGTTAGTATTTGTAAACAAATAGCAGACAGCTACTGTAAATACTTTCTAAATTATGCTCTATATGGATGTTGATATAAATAATATTGTTTAACCAAAATCCTATGACACTCAACCTTCATATATATATATTGACAAGATTCTCCAATGGTTTGTTACCCTACAAAAGAGTGGGACAAATTACTTATTTATATATACAAAACATGCTTATAAAGGCCAGCTGCAGGTATTTTTTGGAAAGTGCATTTTAATAAGGTCCTATTCAGTGAGGGAACAAATGGGGAAAAAGTAGTTTGCACTACAGAGTTTAGTGCAAGAGCTTTCTCTTTTTCTAACAACGAAATCAATCATTTGTCCAGACTGTGGGGAGTCAGAGTTAGTTACTGAAAAGAGCTCCATATATAAACAAGTCAATAACTCATTGTGTGTTATTGTTGGACTGAAGAAGTCTGCTTTCAAAAAGCTGCCCCTGCTTCTCTGAGAATGAATGTCACTGTATTCAGAGAGTGAGAGAGGGGTCTTTTGTTTCTAGCTATTGCTGACTGCCATTTATGTATGGGAAAAGAGATGTGGCTGCTAGTTGTCTCAGGAAAACCATACCATCACCACTGCACCGTTCTACCTTATGGTTGCCCTGGACCTTACTTTTGTAAGTGTACTTCTATAAGAGAATTCACACATTTCGTCAAGGTTCTGAATTCCCTAGTAATATTTGTATATATTGCTGTCATTTTATAAAGATAAAATTGGTGAAGATGAGAGGAAATAACATATTTGAGCACTTTGTTTAATCTAAGATAGTGTAAGGAATAACACTCTAAATATATTAGCCCTAAGGTTTTTCTGAATAAATATCAGTATGTTTAGTAACTCAATAGCTCATAAGTGAGCTTTAATATATTTTGTGTTTCTGTTTTGAAAGAGTAAAACCCACAGTTCCTGAATCATCTCATTTCAGACTTGAGGGGGAAAAAAAAGAAAAAAAGGAAAAAAAAGGATGCCATTTTTGTTCATCTAGCTTAGAATACCCCTACCCTCAAGCCCAACCAATTAAAGAAAGTTCCCACCTTTCAGGCTTAATAACAATTGGAGGTTCTGTAAACAATGTTGTCATTCCACAAGGGAACTCTGGAATTACATTCATATCTATTAAGCTATTCACATGTAGAAATATTTTCAAGAGCATGTATAGCTGTAGTTTATACTTGACTATTGTTAAAAATTACAAACATCACTAATTTTGAAGTATTTCCTTTTTTAATTAAAAAAAAAAAAATAGTTGACATGTTCTTTCCACTGACATAGAAATCAAACTTTCTTTTTTTGTTGAGCCTAATATAACTGGAGAAGAGTCATGATCATTATACAAACCTGTGGAATTAGCAGAGGTTCATAAAGGAAATGTTTTATCCACATTTCAAAACATTTGAAACACTTCCTTAGACAACAGAACATTTAATTAAGTAATAAAAAATATAGAAAAAACAGCTTCTTTTCCACCACACACATCACGATGAATGTTCAATATTTTTTAGGAGGCTGATGAGTAGGGACAGCCCAACAGGAAAAGCCCACCGATATCACTTAAGAGAATATAAAATGATTTTGCTGTAAAATCCCACCTATTGCCCAGATTTGTAGCTTGCAGCTGATCCAGTTTGTGTAAATAGGCATGACTTTGATGAGCGTCATTGCACTTATCCTGGACTTTCAGATCTCACTCTTTCCAGTAAAATGTCTCATGCTTTTGAGCCTCTGTGTGGCTACAGGACAGATTCAGGTAGAGTACACTGCAAAGCAAAATTATATTTTGAAACTTGTAATTTTTAGTATTTTTTTAATTATCAGATGCAGCTACATTTACAGTAGTTCCTTTTGTCTATTAAAGGGTAATAAGATTCTGCATACCAAGGAAAGCAGATGACCTCCTGAGTGAAATTAATCATTGAATATCTCGGATAAGAAATGAATTGTAAAAGCTACAGTTAGTAAAGCTGAGGATGCATTGAAAAACTTTGTTAAAAACCAGATTTTTATACATTTTTTTCTCAGTAAAAACATAGAGACTAGATTTACACCTTAGCAGTGTTCTAGGAAAGATCTGTCTGCAAAGGAAGGCAGACAATGTCACATCAACTTGGGACACTGACAAATAACGAGACTGAATTTGGGTTCTGAAATGAGAGCGCACCTTTAGAAGCGTTCAGGAGATGTAATGAATAGAAGAACCTCCTGGGTGGTCTAGCTATACATTTTTCCTTTTGATATTATTTACTTTGTGGATTGCGAGATCCTGCTTGAGAACAGGGACACTCGGCAGCCCAAGTCACTTAAATAGAAGAAATACTGACCTAACTCCAAAGACCAAAAAGTGAATATGACAGAGTAAGTCCCTCATAGTTGACCACATAAACAGGTGTACTAGATTATGGATAACAGACATTTAACCTCAAATAATTCCTATATATATATTAAAAAAAAAACCTTATTGCACAGTTATGAAAGCTGATAGACAATAATATGTCTTTATGTCATAGAGTATTTTCAAACATGCCAGTCTGGAAAAAAGTATATTATATACTGGAGGGGAAAGGTAGAAGTTGCCTGAATTAAAATGGAATTTCTAAGGTATTATTAGTAGATGAAATATTAACAATTTAATATTCCTGTAGTCATTCATGGAAAGTCTTTTTGATTTGGCAAGTTTGTCAAAAGACAATTAATTAATAACAAGATATTTCAGAAGGAAGTATCTTGTACAATGAAGTGAAATAAGTTCATTTAAAGTGGCCAGGCAATACTAGAAAAATATATATGAACTCTGTAACATAAGTAGGCATAGAATTTTAGGAAGAAAAACTTAGGCCTGAACTTCTGGAAATACATTTACTTTGAATGGGAAAGATACTAATACTCATTAAGAAATCTGCCTGATGTGAATACTTTCCTTTATCAAAATGAAAGAAAAAACACAAGACATTTCAGTTATATAAAAATTCTAAGTGCTACTTCTTAATACTATCAATTATCATAGTGAAAATTTCAGTGAAATTCCCTTGTAAAAGAGAACTAAGGCTATTTATTTACATGTGCTGAAAAAGGTAAAAAGGATAAAAAAGTGCATAAAACTAGGATATTGCATAGAAAGAAATTGATCATTCAGGAAAATAGCAATTAGCAATGAATTAGTATCCCTTCTTTCTCTTGTTTCTCAGTAAAGAGAGACAGATTATTTGTCATGGTTGTTTTGCTTGCCTTATTAAAACAAAGTAACTGTTTAGGAGAGGATCCCTCTATAACAGTTTTGGATTGCAGAGAATTATTTGTAAAGATTGAAAACATAGCCAGATAGTGAACTAATAACTGAATGGTAGGGATAAACATGAACTAGATTCATGAAATCACTATGTGGACCTTAGAAAATGGATGTAGTTGAGCTTGAGCCTTCCCTACTCCTCTGCAGGAGGAAGGCACAAAATGCCAAAGACACACTAATTTCCTCTGAAACCACAACTCTCCAATTCGTACTTGAAGCCAGAGCGTGGCCTCCTTTTATTGCCTGAATATTGTAATACCAAATGACACTACAGACTTCGGTGCAGGGATGATTTAATATTGCTCAGGATAATTATCAAGATTTTATATGAACCATCTAACCTTACTGAAATATAATTACCCTTCTCTGAAAAGGAAATATTTGCCCCAATATAGAAATTGGTACTTCTTATTTAAAGATTTACTTGGTAAATCAAACATCAGAAGCAGTGTATAACTATCTTACAAAGGACTGAGATTTAAATGAAGCAAAAAGTCATTGAGTCAAATATGGGATAATTTCATGACCAAACACTTTTATCTTGTTCTGTGTGAGATGTTTTTACTTGAAAAATTCAAACCCAGATAGTGTTTCAAGAATTCATGTTCATGGTGAAGGAAAAAAAAATAGAATCAGTGGGTTTAATGTTTGTATTTTCCAAAAGCAATCTACTACTTTGAATTAGAAAAATTTATTTTAAAAAATGTAACAAAATGTAATTTCTTTTACCTGAAGCAACTTGTTGATTTGATACCTTTTATTTTTCATCTCAATATGTAGGGTCTTCACCTGCAGACATCAGGAAGAAATTCTTCATCCAGTATGCAGAGCTACACAGCTGTCTAGGTGCTCCATAGGGAGTGTCTGTTGATGGGCAATTA
>JANIJG010018736.1:20000-62229 GCA_024611175.1 Megaceryle torquata
AATGAGACAGGAGCTAATTAATGTCATGTTATTCTTGACACAAACCATACAGCCTCCTTACAAGGTAGTAGAACTGAAAAGTTATGGCTTGATGGGAATAAAAATTTCTCAGAAGCCAAGGACAGTATAGTCAGTACCCAAAGAACACCAACTCTGATCATCATCATGCTTCTAGTCATTAGCAAAGTTTTTAATTACTTTTATTAATAAGTCTTTAAAAGTAAGGCTCCCAAAGATCATTATCTTTCTTATGCTATCTGTTCAACATGTCATTAATTTCTTTTGATTTGGGCACCTTTACAGTTCTCGGGTAGAAAGAGGTTTTAGCCCTGATTAAAGGCCAAAAGTAAATTAGTATGGAATGCTCCTGAGAAAGTGAAATGCTGCATACTCTGAGCTACTAAAAGTGTATTTTAGCTGTTCTCTCATACATTTCCAATTTCATTGCAAAGTTTAAGATATCAAAGCACTTGATGACTAGACAAATATTAGGAATCAATATCTTAAAAAACATGTATTGAAATCCCCTATTAGCACCAGGATTCATTCTCTGTCCAGTTGCATTTTAAACAGGATACCTTGCAAAAAGTAGAAATAAATCAGTTTTGTATCCCTTGGGTCTCTTCAGCACAGGAGAATTTACATCAGAAATACCTTGAATATTTGCCTTAAATCCACCAGTCACCTTAGTTACTTCAGGCTCTCTTGAGTCTTAACTGCTTTTAGTGTATCTGGTCTTTATATAGACCATAGAGGCAGAAAAAAGACATTCCCTGACAGAATTACTATAATTTGATCCTGGATGTTAACATATATATATCATGAAGTATGCTGAGGAGGGACTTTCATTAGCACATATGTATATATGCATAAACATACATATACATATATAAACACAAAACTCCTTGCATAAGTCAGGAAAGCTGAAATACAGAGTATATTTAAAGAGCCCTACATCAATGAACTTCATCAAATCTTTATTTAACTCCTTGATTAACTAATCAAAGAACACATTTGTCCTGATTTACCAATAAAATGGGCATCCAAATAGCTATTCTGTATTGCATTGGAAGCTCTTTATGTTCTGTGCTTCCTCATCATTAAATTAAAGGCATTTCTGCTCATACGTGTTCAGAGCTTCTAGACACTACAGAACTACCTGCAATCAAGTTAATTAAATTGGGGATTTAAAAGTTATTTTCAGAAGATTTTAAAATATTTTATGTGTTGAAATAAAGGCAAACCAACCCAAATCTTAGGTTTTATCACTCCACATTTTTTAAATCTTTGAATGATGTAAGAATGAAATACAATGAGGTAGAAAAATGGAACACAGGTACATTAAACTAACTTATTCTATTAGTATTTTAGGTGAGATGATTAACAAGAGTTAATTAAGCCTCTTTGAAACATAGTTCTACTTTCTTGTTCATTTATTTATTCTTCAACACTATAGAAATACACCAACATACACAGTTGGAAAACACTTCCTCTC
Organism: Megaceryle torquata; assembly: GCA_024611175.1. Taxonomy (NCBI): domain Eukaryota; kingdom Metazoa; phylum Chordata; class Aves; order Coraciiformes; family Cerylidae; genus Megaceryle; species Megaceryle torquata. Next base: position 21,496 of record JANIJG010018736.1, read on the forward strand.
TCAAAAACATAAAACAAATAGAATTTATTTTAGCAGGTGCTGTAGAATTTCTCTTACCAGGTAAAGGCAAATAATGATCGATCAAATCCTCTGCCTCAATACACCAATTTCAGTGTAATGCATATAGACTTTGAAACCCTGGTACATCTGGTTAGTTATAACACTTTCATTTCCAGCTTCTCACAGACTTTGTTTTCTCTCTAAGACAGTAATTTTATGTTTCCAGTCAAATCACCCAAGAGCATTACTAGTTTGCAGCTGCTATTTCTATATTAAATGCTTGTGATGCTAAAAATGGACATGTTTGTGTAAATACTCTTGAAAAGTGAGGAAACTGCAGATAAATGAAAGCAGTTGAATGATAACAGCAGGGAAAGAAAAAGCCATTAGTGAATTCATTAATTTTTACCTTTGGCATTTAGTGCTTCTGATTAATGGCTTTCCGGTAGGCTGCTATTTTCCTCCCAGATATTAACATGCAAAATATGTGACATAAAAGAATAAAGTGCTATTGCTATTTATGTGTATCCAGTACTCCTAGGATACCAGGGATTAAGTCAAAATGCAGACAAATAGTTAAATCTTTGCACACATTTCATCTTGTGAAGATAGACAGGTCCATAGCACACTTGCATCTATAAAGGTTAAATGTGCAAAAATGTCTTGGTTCACATCACCTGTATGTATTTCACATATGCTACAGCCCATGGCGTGCTGGGGAAAAACAGCCTGTAAAATATTGCAGAAATCAAGAGCAGGAGGGAGATGTACTGACTGTACCAAGGCCCGGGCTCCTCAGTACAAGAGAGACAGGACATACTGGATAGAGTCCAACAAAAGACCACAAACATTATGAAGGAATGGAAGCACCTCACATATCAGGAAAGGCTGAGTGCTGGGACTGTTTAGCCTGAAAAAGAGAAAGCTCAGGGAGAGCTTATTAACATATATAAATAGCTGAAGGGAGGGTGCAAAGAGGACGGAGCCAGTATAAAGTGGAGTGGTATAAAGTGGAGTTCTTTTGTCATATTAAAGGCATAAATCATCCCCACTACACATGTACTCTTTATAGCTTGGCCAGATTCTCAGTTCAAAGCTGCTATTTTCCATTACAGATAACTAAGAGGTCAACAGTCTCATTGCTCTTCTTCCATCTACAACCCCTTGTCAAACTCTTCTACCTATTTGTCTACGGTATCTGCAATCTCTACCTCCTTATTTTTCAGATATGATTTTTTTTTTAATTGAAAAATTAAAAGGATATCATCTTCTCCCATTATTTTGTTCTCCTATGACCTATCACCACCTCCTGCTTTTTTGAAGTTGAAATTTCTGACCAGTTTCTGACCTAACCTTCCCAAACTTACTACTTTTCCTGCCTGTTTATACTTTGGGGTTTTTTTAACAGTATTTTTATCATCTTATTGTAAAGAACCTAATCTCTCCTGGCATAATCTCTTCTGGTATTCCTCATCTTCATACTCTTTAAAGTCATTCTCTGAAATGACTGTACCTTTTCATTCTAGACCCTCTCCTTTTATGAGAGCACTGGAAAATGTTGCACCGGTCTACAATAACCTTTTCTTGACTTCTCAATTTCAGTATTCAGTTTTCTTCCTTCTCCTTCTGTTGATTGATTTTAGTTATTAAATTCTTCCTCCAAATATTGTATTCAGCCATTTTGAACTCTCCAGCCTTCCCCAGCCAAAATGACCATCTCCTTCAAGCCTGAATAGAGAGTCTCATATCTCTAGATCAAATGTAAGACTCCCCAAGCCGTTCTGTCATTGTTCGCCAACATTGCACTTTTCCCTGTCTTTTCTCAAATGCGTAAGAAAATATTAACTTTTTTTTTTTGGTAGCTTACTTAACTTCCCATGTCTAACAAGGCCAACTTGTTATATTTATTATTTATATATCATATATATATGTATGTCATATATACTATGTAAAGTATTAATAGTAATTAACACTTCAAACTGCTTCAAAGATCCCATTTCCTCACTTTGAGGATACTTTTCTTCTCCCTTTTCTTTTTAGTGTAGTAGAGAAGAGTAAGACAGAAAAGTTTTATTTGCATGCTTGACAGCTTTTGCTGTATCAATGTAAGAATTCAAGAAAGACTAAGAGTATAAAGATTTATGATAAAAATAGCCTGTAAAGTGCCTTGAAGGATGACAAATACAGGCCTGCAAACCTGTCTGGTCCTGAAATGATTCCTTAAACTTAGAATGCCAATGCAGTAATGCAATACTGCAGCAGAAAGGACTAGCTATTTCTGTGTCCTATATTGTCTAATATGCTGGAATTTTTAAATTATATTTATTTATTTAATTTTATTTTATTTTAATTCTGAGCCTATTCTAAAAGTAAAATATTCAGAACTGGAATGATTAAAAACAACAAACAAGAAAACAAGATATGCTAACCATTAATTCTTAAGAAAACTAATTTTTTTTCTACAAGGCAAACTATATATCAGTGTGGATAAATGTATTTACCAGCAGCCTTTTCCTTGAAGATTAGTTAATCATTACCATATATACTAAAGAAATATTTTAACATAATAGATTCTCAGAACACAATATTATATTGTTAATGTAAAATTAGTTCAATCTAAAGTGAGAACGATGCAAAATTTTTTTTACCATTTAAGGTAAGACGCTACAGAAAAGTTTGCAAATAGTGACAAGAAGGGAAATAAGAAGACCAATAGCCCATGTACTTTTCTATCTAACTTCAGTAAATACTTTCTTTTTCAGCATGCCTGGAACTTAACAGAAATATAGGCAGGGTATAGAGAATGTCACATGGCAGATACTAATTGTTACGATTAAGGTCTAACAAGCTTGCTTCCCTGCTGTTCTGAGAATGTCTCTGACTTTTGATCCTGACATCTGTGTCTTACAAGAATTTCACTCAGCTCTGACATTCCTTCTGATGTTGATCCAGGAATTAATGGATTGTGAAAAAGCTGGCAGGATATCATTTAAAAAATAGAATTCTTGGTGTACAACTGATGAAAAGGTATCAGAATTCACATACTTTGTGTCTGATACCAATACACAGTGTCTATATGCATATATTTGGTGTGAAGCAGTATCTGAAAAGAGAAGACAGAAAATAAGATTTAAAAGGAAGCAAAAGCTTCATGTTATACTAATTTACAGTATTGCTATTGTACACCTTCAGCATGTTATAAGAGAAAAAAACCCAATGATTTAGACAGATTCTGTGTACTGGAGATTCAACTGTTTAAAATCCCTACCAGCAAAATGCATTATGATTAATTCTGTTATAGTTTGAAACTTCCATAATAACCTTTTCAGAGAACAGCATTAAAGTAATCAATATAAGCAATGAAAGAAGTTTCAGCAGAGACAGTTATAAGCATGCTTACAGTGTGATATATGTCGTGTAGTCACCATCATACCATTTTGGTTTGGACATCTATTTAAGCTGGTTTGTGTACAATGGTTTCAGGTTTAAAGGGCCTATGAGAAAAAAAGAGCCCACAAAATTTAAAGCCTTTAATAACAAAAGTTAAACAGATTTTTTTCTAGATGTGTTTAAGACTGAAGAATTACATACAGAATTGAAATTTTACACATCAGAGAATATTGCCTTGTATTTCATGGTTCTGGATAATTACTAGATGCCAGTGGATAACTTAAACATAGCTTAGAGTCACTGACATTAATGTGTGACAGGCAGCATTACAGAACATATTTAGCAATTTTAAATGAAAAAGTAGAATGATATTTGAAAAAACCCAAAACAAACCAAACATAAAAATAAAATTCAGCATTATCACAACAGGAAAACAGTACCCTCTTTAAAGTAAAGCCAAAAATGTCTTTCAGTGTGAAATAAAAAGAAATGAAAGGAACTATAAAACTAAGGATTCAACAAGTTAGAAAAAAAACCCCTACATTCAATTGCCAATTACAACTTCTTAAAAACTTAAACGTATATGGTTTAACTATCTCCTCAAGTAAGCCAACCAAATTCCAAATCAAACACTGATATAATTATTTATTATGTTAAATTACTGGAATTTGCATTTATATTTCAGTGGTTTAGATGTTTTAACAAAATTTTGTAATGCTCAAAGGCATAGGATATGTTGGCACAAGTCCGGACCCAAATATAATTAATAAAATACAATAAAATACAGACTACCTATAGCTATTTAGCCATCTGTGCCCAATTATATAAACATTTGAAATACTTGTTTTAGGGAGCATGGAATTATTAAAAAGAATTAAGGTATAACGAGTCAATTAAGGAGAAGCCAATTTACATCTCAGATATAAGAAATCAATATGTGAAAAAGCTTAGTGACTTGCAAGTTGCATGCCTCTTGACAGTGCTTATTACAACTCTGTTGTTGTTCAGCTGCACAGAATTTACAGAATTCGGAGAAGAATACCAGAATTCTAACAAGATGCAAATAAATGCCTTAAACATTTATAATACTAATCATACACCTAGGGACACCACTAATGATTTGTTTAAACTATATTATTAAAGACATCATGTGATAACTATTTTGTCTTAAGGCAAACATACATACCCTTAAGCACTAATAGTTTTTAATATTTTAAATAATATTTAAATATTATTTATTTAAATTAAATTTACTGTTCTGTTTTTCCTTAGGAGTTCTAGTATTCATTTAAGAAATAAAAGAGTAAATAATACACAGATAAGGAAATGAAACAGATAAGAGGCAAAAAAAAAGTGAAGTGAACAGTTAAAGAGAAAAGGCTGGATTACGTTTAAGATGGGGAAAAACAAAAGGCAAAGCTTATAAAAATCTGAAAAAGGTAGGGGTGTGAAAGTGTGATGTGTGACAGGTGGGGTAAAATGAGACAGTTGGGAGGAAAGAAATAAAAATGAAGAGCACAAATTAGACAAGACATTCATTTTAAGCCCTTAACAGGCTGGATCTCATCGTTGTCATCAGACAGGAAATGTCAGAGCTGGCACATCTGGGTTTTTTATGCTTTTTCTTGTTTTAAAAAAAGTCTGTGTCTTACAATACATAAAAAGTCTATTTGCTTTAAAGAAAAACACATCTCAATTTGTTCCCATTTTTTCTCCTACTCAATCTTTAACAAACTTCAATTCTATTATATTGGAAACTACAATAATTATAAGGTTTAATACTTCCATTATATTTTGAGTTATTTTATTTAATACCTGAATAGAAGTTGAATTCTTTAAAAATAACTAAACTTTGCACTTATAACTACAGGTGGATTTCTGGAGGAGATGAGTATTGCATAAGACAACATGTAGTAAGACAACATGTAGTAAGTGCTATCTCACAAATACAAACAAATCCTCACTGTAAAGTTCAGAGTTTTTGAAGGTCTGTAGATAGCCTTTCCAAAGGAAATGAACAAAATTATTACGTCAAAACCAAGTTTTTATACTTATTTTCCAATTAATGGAAAGAACTTAAAGGTACATAGTTTTATAGGCTAGGCTTTATAAAATTTCTGTAAAGGATACTTGGGACATGAAAACAATGGCACTGTATAGAACATGTTACAAACCTTCTCATAATATGCCCACTTCAATACCCTTTGTGTTCTCTCAAGAAAAAAATAAAAATATCCGTGTGTACTGGAACATGGCAAAAAAGTGTGGTAACTACAATGCACATATCCATAATTTGTTATTGTATTTCTTCTACATAATCTCAAGCTTAAATTCAAATGAAGAATACTGCCATCACGAAAGTGTATGTAGTAACTGTAATTCCTATTAATTCAATAGTTTTAGAATATGCTTTTTTTAACTGAAATGATTTTTTAAACTTTTAATTTAAAAAAGTTTATTTTGAGTTATATATAAAACAATTTCTGTACTGAGTGAATGGACTTCTGCCTCCTGTGCATCTTAGATCTTTATACTCTATATAAGGCTACTTACTATCTCAACCTCTCCATCAGTTTTATCCATAACTTAACAAATAAGCAACAGGGTCTAGCGTATAAAGAAACAATAAGAAAATATTCAGCTGTAAAAAATGTACATTCTTATAATTTTTAATTCTCACTACCATCTTTATATGCTTTTAGTGAAAGCCAAACGGATGGAAAGTGAAAGCAAAGATTTTGGATTTTACACATGGATGTACATGATGACAGAAAAGGAAGGCGGGAAAGGCTCAGATAAGGGATTTAGAACAGACACAAGGTGTCAAACTAATGGTACACCTACACATATTTCCAACAGTGAATAGAGGTTTAAGAAAAAAAATAAAATCAAACAGATCAGGTGCAGAGTGATGCTTTCTAATCTGTGATAGACGGCGATTTCCAAATCCAGGGGTTGAATTCAGACCAACAAGTTTTAAAGCCATCAGTAGATTTACCCACCATGAATATTTCAAATTTCTATTCTCTTCTACTTGTAGTTTAAATAAATGTATTGTCAATCACAGGTCTTTATTTTCGTCCATTTCCACATTCTATAAGCAAATCCAGCAAATAAGGATTCCTCTAGCTTTATCAAGCTTTAGTCTACTTCCATAAAAGAGCTGTTGCCATTATTCTGCAAATCTTTTCATGTGTGCTATGTTAAAAGTTTCTAAACATTGCCAGGAAGTTCAGTTATTAAACTTGTCTTGAAAGCGTATTGGGTTTGCATTCATAGAAAAAGTAACATAAATAAGCAGATCTATTATACTTTGAACCTTTTACTTTCATATTACATGAAAAAAAGACAATAGACTTTAAAGAAAATATTGAGCCCTGTGCAATACTATACTTCTGGATTATATCGTTTCTACAGATGCATGTGTAATATCTAATTTGCTTTCTTCGGAAAAGTAATTAAAATAGCCACTGTGTTATAAAAGCTTTCATAGTCTTAGTCCTTTATACAGTCCATTCTATTGCATCGCAACGTGTTTCCATTTTTATTTACCTCTCTTCAGACTACACAAGGCAGACATGAGCTATTATTATTGAGTAGTATGACTTGACCAAGGTCAAAAAGGAAGCTCATGTCATAAGAAACCAACTAATCCCACTCAATTTTCCCAAATCTTAAGATGAAGGACTTAACATTAAAATGTATTCTGGGCTACTTTAATTTAATATAATTTAAATACTATCCTATCACCATTGTAATGTCTTAATTATACTCCCTGTTACTCACATCCTCTTATTTCCTCCCTATACCTTCTTCATCTTGCCTTGCATCTAGGATCCATGCACAGCTCAGCAGCCCTCTCAGCAGCCAGCCAAAGGTGTTCAAGAACTGTCCTGATCAGAAATGCAAGAATTTATGTACTCTATCCACTACCCTTTTATGCCAACTCTTTTCTCCCTGTTCATAGAAAAGTAATAGGCAAAGTGCTGTTTTCTATATGGTTTAGTTCTCCAGCTAGCATGTGCCTGGCAAGGAGGGCAGAAGTATCTGCTGCATTCTGTCTGATTGATGCACAAATAAGGTTATTTTTACAGGCGCAATTTACAGATCAGCTATTTCTTAGCCTACAAAATCACAAGGTAAAAGGTCTTATATAGACTCTTTCTTAAGATAACAGGTAACAAAACCACCAAAGAATTTCAGTTCTTAGCTAAAGAGAATATATATTTTAGAAAGTTATAAAACTAAATTAAAGTTTCTGATGGATAAACAAAGAACATATTTTGATAAGTTCTCTCAAAGTGTGTGTTTTTATTAAAGTATCTGTGCAGTTAAAAATGTGCTCCTATTTTCCCCTTGACTTTATATGGCTTCATTATTGATTTTTATGCCTTTGCCTGCTATATAACAAAATATTCCACTGTGAAATACTTTGTCTTTGAAATTGTTCAGGTATTCTTGATTCTCTTTTTAAACACTGTATAAACTGAAACTTTCCTGGCAATTTTGAAAACCCAAACCCAACCAACCAAAAATACCAAACTGAGAATAGATCTGGAGAACAAGGCATTAGAAACTGCTGAATATATATAAATAGCAATGGACATAGAAGACTTTCAACACAACTACAAATCATATGTGCTTAAAAAAATGGATTTAGTTGACCCCATTAAGTATATCTGAAACATCTAGAAATGCTGTAAGATACTGCAGGACCCTCAACTGAGAAGCGGGAGATAAAAGATACAGTCTATTAATAGAGTGAAAACTTAGGTCCATGAGTCTCATACTACCTGAAAACTGTGAAATTCTTACATCTGTGTCAGACAGTAAAATACTGGAAGAATTATCTCTAATCACAGTAATAAAAAGAACATTTTTTATTTCAAGTCCAGCTCTACAATGCCTTGTGATTTCAGTATATCATCTGGAGTCACTATAAGGGATCCTTTCAAATGAAAAAGCCAAACCTCCAGTATAAATGTCTAGGATGCCTGTGGTGGGGCAGCTCTTGTTCAAGTCCCTTTGATAGAAATGTCTGATGAAGAAAATGGTTTCCTTTCTTTTATCTGTAAGAGGCTGGAGTGTGTTTGGATACATTTAATACTAAAGTATGCAAGGGTGCTCCTATCTGGTCTTTGACCAATACTAACTCTTTCTATTGCCTACCATGAAGTTGAGTGACATTCTAAGAAGCACACAGAGAATAAGCACAAAAAATCAGAGACTGTGGTCATTACTGTTACTTGAGCTGTTCACTCAGCATGGCATGACCAAAACCAGAGATGTTTTGTCAGATATTTCTTCTTTCTGGTGTGGTATCTCCAACATCTACACAACCAAGAGAAACTTGGTCTTACCATAACTACCTGGTAAGGATGCCCTGTAGCTAGGTTGTTTACTGCCCATTGTGCATGCAGCCTTCTATGCTTTAAGAGGGGAAGAAGAATAGACAAAGTGCAGGGAGTTCTAAAACCCATGTTGCAATGGTCCCTGGGGAACCACTGACAGCTGGCATAGGCTAAAGTGACTCAGAGGCCTGGGGCTACGTGGAAAATCAAAGAGCTATAACCATCTCCTTGACAGCTCCACAGCATAAACTAGGTACACAGAAGAGTCCAGGTCTTTGTGTACATGAGGGAGAAGATCAATTTTTACATATATTATTTTCCGATAGATTTTATCTGTCAATACATTGAACAAGGTAAAAGTCATATGAAAAGATGGAAATGGCATAACATTTAGATATTTGACTAAGACCTCTGAGATGATCTGATGCTTGCAAAAGAAAAAAAAAAACCAACCCAAAAACTTGGATAGGCTCTCAAAAACTTGTTTCTCAGCAGATTTGTCTTATCCAAAGAATCCAGTGGACTGATTATGAGCCAGGCACATATTAGTGATTTACTTTGCCTGGGGACAGAAAAGGGTAGAACTTTTCAAGCTTCACTACTGTTTGTTACCCAGCTTTTATTGCATTTATGGATAGTGTAAATGCACAGCACTTTATAATTACTACTACTTGGCCTTGAATAACATGATGATGATCTGAACTTCCCACAGCATCTTATAACACCAACATATATGATTAGAAACTTGCAGAAGCTACTAAGTGCTTTTTCCCTTTCCTTCAGAATGGAAGCCAAGATCAAGATTTTAATGTTAAGCCACAACAGGAAACCTACAGACTAGTACTGACTGGACAGGATCATTCAATTGAAGGATCAGCTGTTACAATGCCATGTTCCTGAATAAGAGAGTGCTACTGCCTTTCAATGTGTCAGATGTTTACTGCTCCAGTAAAAAAAAAACCAAACAACTCTTTCTCCCTGTCCTGCCCTGTCCTCCCTGTCCTGTACTCAGCCATGTTTATAGGACTGTCATCCATAAATGCTTTTGACTCCTCTATTCCTTTCCATCATTCTGTTGCTGAGCATGTGCAAGACATGTCATGTTCAGCTGTGCCCTTCACCTTTTTTAGTGTTGGTTGATAAGAAATACATACCATGAGTACCTGTATCCTCAGCTGTGGCTGAGATTTTAATAGAGCTCTGAAGAATATAGAGGACATGTGCAATGTTCCTTCTCTTGAGGTGCCTAATTCTGCTGGTCTGTTCAGTTCTGTTAGTGCAAAATGATGGCAATTCTTTACTTCTCCATCTATAGACTGCTGCAGCGTCACCTTGACTCCCATAGCCACCTTTGGTTACTCTGAGTTTTACAAGTAGCACTTAAGTATAACCAGAATTTTACTTCTAGGACCAAAATAGTTTCCATGTTAAGAAACTAAATTAAGACATTGAGATTATTTTCAGAACAGAAGAAAAAACTAAAGTTTTTTTAATAAAAATTGCTGTCAAATGTAGTTAGAATCTCCTTAAGAATAAATACATATATGAATAAAACATTATACTATAAAAAACCATTGACATTCTTATCAAAATATCATAATTTGGAATGAAGTTTAAGATTTAAAATATTTTACTTGCACTAATGAATAAACAGATTACATACTGACAAGATTATTGGAATGACCATGTCATTGAAGGGTTAATGGCTCCAGTTATGCTAGAAATTTAAATATCATGGGGAGGCACCTCCTGACCCAGCCATCACTGAGAATTATGCGGATTCAAATGGGAGCCACACAGGCTTTGATTTCCCCCAAGGATTGATGAACAAGTACAAAATAATAGAAAGTGACAGGGAGCAGATGACTGAGGTCTAATTTAATGTCATTCTAAAAGACAATATACCTTAAATTGGCCTTAGGAAAATTATCGGTTACAAACAAGAGAACAGAAACATGCACTTTTTCATTTTAGTTCACTAATTTAAAAAGTAATCCTTTGAAAAAATGAACAGTGAAACAATAGTCATTTGGCAGTGCAAAATTTATAAACTTAAGTAGGTGAACTTTTCCAATAAATTGCAAATTATACAAAGGCCATAATCTTAGGAAGGAAACCATATTAAGCAAAATAATTAAATTATCTGAGGGATTTTATGCAAATATCGAGACTTATGAAAACAAATAATTAATAGTTCTTAAGTAATATGATAAAATGCAATGAGGATATGTTCAGGAAAAGTTTGCCATTATAGTAAAGGATTAGCTACACTTGCATTTATCAAGAAATAAAAAAGAAAATTATGCTGAAAAGATTTTTTTTAACAATAAAGCTTGAACAATTTACTACTTTTAATTAATAAGGATGAAAAATGGCCTTCTACATGCCAAGGTTAAGTATAAGACATACTTTTATTCAAATCTCCCAGATTTCAGTACATGCTGAAATTCAATATGAATTTATAACATTTCACATTACTGAAGTTATAAATATTAATATATTTAGATAATCTGAAACAATTCCATTTTATACCATAAATATCTGAGGCATATTTGTATAGAAATGGAACTTGATTTTTTTTTTTTTTCAGAAATTCTATTTATCCTGCATACAAGGCTTTGAATATTTTTCCTGTAACGCATCACAGCATATTCATAAAAGATATGAAGATTTTATCTAAGTATTGGAGGCTTCTTAATTTATTTTTAAATTTTTTTTTTCAAAGGGGCAAATAGCTGCTTTTAAAGCATGTACAAATGCACTATCTCACAAAGAAGGATCACAGACTCCCTATTATGATTAACACAGGAAAAAGTACATTGTGCAAGTATTCCATCTGCAGCTTCATCACATGGTAGACCTGGAGGCATCTCAATAGTGCTAACAGAACTGCCTCAGGAATCTACAGAGCAGCCAGATGCCAGCCTTAGAAAAATATGTAATATTGCATGATATCTGCATTCTGTGACTGGCATTCAAGGAGAAGCTGTAAGATTGGTCCCATGTTTAGGGCTGAACAGAAGCCCAATACTTACATATATTTTCACTATATGCGGTGTGATTTTTCCTCTAAGAATTAATCAAACAATACCAATAAAAAGTGTGTATCCCCATAAGTTTTCTGAGAAAGAGCTATGCATAAACTTATCCAGCCAGAAAATATATATTATAAAGTTCTAATATATTATGTTAACAGTAAACCAAGTGTGAATTTGCATTTTTACAATTGTGTGTGAAAAGCAGCTTTTAAGCCAATTTCTCCCTTCATAAGAATACTTGCAGATACTTTCCAAACTAAGCACAGCAGCAATCTTTTTCTGTAAGATCAACAGAAGTAATTATTTCCTAAAAATCTGTTTACATAAGTGGTGAATATGCTTTTTTAAAATTAATTAAGACCAGAATCATCTTTATTTACATCTTTCCTTAAAAGATGGCAGGTTTCCTACAAACAAGGACTTAAATAATTTAGAGACAATGTATATGCTATTGCCATTGGAAAATAGTCCTTTGATTGTTATATTTCTTGACATTGGGTTGTTTTCCTGCATTTAATGTCCATTGTTCAGTGACATTTGCAGTAATCTATAAAACTAAATTTTAGTTTATATGACATAAGAAACGTATAATTTTATTTCAAGAAACCACAGAGGAAGAGGGGGAGGAGCGAGAAAATATGACACTAAATATAGTAACAATATGTTAGGCAAATGTTCTAAGAAATTTGAAGGAGTTAAGACTTCAACATAGAGCTTTTACAAACCTCATTTGCAGGTTTCAGGCATCTAATTTACTGCATATTGTCCAAGCGCTTCACCTGGTGAAGTGTTGACTACAACCCAGGAGAACCAATCTGCCCAAGGGACTGGTAGAAACCAAGCAACAGAATACTAGATGGAGACTTAGATCATATGGCGAGATTTCTCATAAAGATGGGGTCACCTAAGAAAAGTGAGTTGGAGGCTTTTTAAAATTCCATCATTCCATATAACCAGAGCAATAGGCTTGGGAATCTCCCTTGCCATTTGTGGCAGAACTTAATAGCTGAAGTCCATTTCCATTCATAACCAAGCCCCAGAAGATTACCTTAAATTTGGAAATTATCTTAAATTTGGAAGAGCTTCCTAACTGTCTTTAGCCATGTGTCCTGTTCTGCATACCAGATTTATCAGGAAAATTGTTCTTAGTTGCATTACAAATATTTTTTTGTCTAACATAACACCTGTTTTAGATAATACTACAACTGCAAAATTAACTTCACCAAACACAGAGAAAATGCTGTTCAGAGACAGAGTACCTGATACCTACTATAATTTTAAGAAAGCTGCAGAGATTGTCTATTGGTGTAGGATAAAAAAAAAAAATGCGGGCACTAGTTTCATTTATTTCTTTTGCTCACCAAAGCACAGAAGGGTTCACATAATCAATACAAGTCTTATAAGATGTACACAGGAATTTCTCTGCTATGCAGTTTTCTGTTTCTCAGAGAAGAGAGGTACTTTTAAACACCTGTGTTCAATGCTGATACTCAGCGTACATTCACCTCATAGAATAAATAAATTGTAAACTAAGACACACAGAAAAAAATTAGTTGGTGTGACCAAGATATGTAACCAGCAGACTGTCCAAATTTATGTGTTTTTGTTGTTGTTGTTTTGGTTTTTTTGGGTTTTGTTTTGTTTTTATCGTGTTATTAAACTGTCTGTTTACAGACAGATCAGCATCCTATGAAGGAGGAAAACAGTTTAGGTCTTCTATCTCAGTGCTAGAAAAGGGAAAAAAATTGTAAAGTAGAAATTTGCAACTACAAACACCACAACTACAGAAGCAAACTAGGAAAATAACTCCATGAAAATTAATCTAAGAAGCTAGAAACTTTATCAAGCTACAAGATAGACTGAAAGAATGTGCACCTTGTTCTTATGATCTATTATTAGTGTTGTGGTTTGAACAGTGAAAAGCATCTCACACAAGAGGAAGCAAGGAGGATTTGGCTTAGTCTAGAGAAAAAAAAAGGCTGGAATGAGATATGACTGCTGTTTAAAAATATATGGAGAAGAGATAAAGAGAAAAGAGGATGCAGAGCTTTCTCAGAGAAATTCTATTAAAACAGGAAAAAATGGATATTAAAGAGAGAAATAAACTTTAAGACTGGAAGTCAGAAGAAAGCTTCTAATCACTAGAGCAGTGAAGTTTTCAAACAGCATTATAGCAAAACTGAGAGTAGAAACCTAAATATTTTTTTGGATGTCATTTTATCTAGGAAGTATAAGTGTTTTATGATATGGCTCCTGGTTGTCGCACAAGACTGACTCTGACATTATGGTCATCTTCAATTCTACTTTTTTAAAGCTTCAATTCAACCTGGACTTAAAAGGACCTCTGGGAGATAAATACAACAGTGATCCCAGGTTTTATTTCCTTGCAGTTATTCAAAACACTTAAAGTCACATTTCTCAATTATTGAATGATGTGTCAGTTATCTCAGCTAACAGCAACAGTCATGGCCTGTTTCCCCATTTTACAGACTTCATAATTGTATTTTCTGAATCTTGGGAGATATGTAATTAACCATAAAGCAATCAGACACTTGGTTGTTTACTTATTTCCAGAAAAGGCTGTGCTATATTCAATCCTGATGAGGCAAAAATACATTACTGCAGCTTTTCAGATATTTGTTGTAAATTATACAAATTTTTAAAGTTTTTTAGTGAGATAAGCTTGATTGTCTCTTTTCAAAGAACATAAAAAAATTAGTTCTTAGACTGTTCTGGAGTTTTTAAGAAGTCAATGGTTATATGAGGTCTTCAAGAATATTTTTCCTTCCTTATGATATTAAGGACTGGGAGAAGCAGCTCATTAAATACTTTTTTACCTAACTGATAATCTTAATGTATTATAACTTAATACAAAAATATGTATTTGATATTAAAGTAATAAATATATGTAAATCCTAATAAAATATATAATAATTCAAACATCAAGAATGAAGTGTCATACTTTCCATTGTTATATATATGAACAGAATTTACTAAATTAGTAATGCACATACTTAACCAAAGTGACTAATTAAACTACTAAATTCAAAGTACTTTGTCTTACCAGTAGAATTCCATTTCTGTACTTCACTGACAACACTCAAAAAAAAAATCTTGAGTAATTCACAATTGTCTGTTATCTTGTCAGTAACTTGTTCTTCTATTGATAAGCACATTTTGACAATTCTTCAAAAAATCTGCTGCTTTCAAGCAGTTGGTCAGTACAAGGCTAACTTGACATTCTCAGGAAGCTGAGGGGGAGATAAAAACAGTGTGAAGAGAATGAGAAGAAACATTATCCTTTTTTTCTTGCTGAAGTTTTAGTAGATAAATTTTTTTGTATTTGACAGCATATTAACTTATATTGATTATTCTGTTACTAAGTAAAGTTAATTCTTTTATATCTGGACAATTGTTCCCATATAGTAATACATAGATTACAGTATATTTTCATCTGTCATTTTCCATATTAGAACAGAGAGCACAATGTTATAACAGAATTACATTTATAATACAGACTACACAAAAACAAACTTCATAAATGATCTAACTTCCATCAATCTCTAAAATTTAATTTCCATTGAAGCTTTCCAACTGCACTTCTTAGGTGGGTAACCACATGCATTAAAACAGATGTCAAGTAGGTGTAGTGTAGCTGAATGCATAAAGAATTTATGTCCTAAACACAGTTGTTTGAATTGTACATTAGTTAAATGTTAAAACAGTTGATGTGAATGTTCATAGTTGTTAGCTTCCCTCTGTATTTTTCCCCCATTCCTCACTCCCAGAAAACATCTACACAATTTATATACTGAAATTCAAATTTTACACAATCTAAAAGGTTATTCACTTTGATGACCATCTTTTCCTTCTTCACATACCAATTCTTCCCTCTACAAAGGCTTGTCCCTTCTGACACCAGAAATAACAGGATCAATCATGATAACAGACTGTAAAGAAGCTTTAATGCAAAAATGCGGAGGTACATAAATTTTAGGACATAGATGCCCTGCTAAACTAGAAAGCAGGATAAAACATGGAATGCTTTTGATCTTACTCAATACACCCATGTTGTTTCTTGCAGAATACATGCATTTTGGGCAACGGGGACAAACAAGGACTGACAGAATTCTGGTAATGACAAAATTCACCTTTCCTTCTGGCACACAACACCAGGACTCTACTAAAAATGATACTGTGGAGATGTGACAAAGTCACAACAGAGAAACAGTACAGTCAACCACTCTACTGTAGTAAGACCTATATATTTGGGTCTCTCCCAGGGAGCACAGCAACTCCTCTTCTGATGTGCTCTGATGACCCACATCAGGCTGTGCTAGGAAGAAAGTTTGCTTCTGCACCAGTGAATAGTTGGCAACTTTGACTAAGAGGCCAACTCAGGCTTGCAATCAATATATCAAATTACTAATATCTAATACACACATACTCTGCAAGTTAGCTCAATGGAACTTCACTTCTATTTTGACCAACTGCTGTCTCTAATACTCCAGGACATAAACTGGGAAAAAAACCCACTTAACTAGAAATTATGTTAAATCATTTTTTGTATACAAAGCACTAGAGTCTGTCAGCTTGATAGATGGCACAGAACTCAGACAACTTTGCTATATGAAACAGTTGTGATTGTTCCAGAAAAAAAAATTTACAATGAGGAATATTGGCAAATGGTTTCTTTGCTACAATGGTAGAAAAAGATTCACAATAATAGTAAATCATCACCTTAGCTGATGGTACAGGCTGCAACACATTCTTATCTCACATAGTTGTCTGCCTGTTGTCTGAACTGTAAGATCTCTTCAGAAGTCCAGTAAGTAGAATTCTTGTTTTGATTGGTGAAAGAAGAACATATGAAAAAGACAGAGGACTGATGATCTGTTTGCTCCCACTCAAAGTGAACCTTACAGAAACAGTCAATTAACTTCTCAAGCTACTGAAATATATAGCAATACTGATACTTTAAGAGAGCAGCTTGTCTGTCCAGAAGATAATCTGTAGAGAAGATCAAGCTGGAAAAGAAATGCAGATTGGTGACTACAACCAAGTGGTGCCAGGATACAGATGTTTATCACTATTTCTGGACAAAAGACTCCAGCTCATAAATCAAATCTGAACACAACAGAGCTGCAGCACTTTGAGATGGGACAACAGCACTCTCTCTTGTATTCTGGATGCTCTTAAGAAATGCTTGGTTAAGTCAGCACAGTCTGGCACTCTAGCACTTAAAAAGAAAAGAAGGTTTAGAAAATTTATTTTAATGTCCTGCAAGTCACTGTAAATTGAGAAGACAGTTTTGATTTACATAATTTATTCAAAATAAATATGAATTAGTTTAATTTTTAGATAGTATTATTTATTTTGTAATACTGAATTTAAGTAATTCATGAAGAATCAGAGATAAATACAGCAGATTATTAAAACCGAAAAAGAATGGAAACAAGTCTAATAACCTTTGGAAAATGGAAAAATTTCAAATTATATCATAGTAGGCTTTTGAATTTTAATAAAGTTATGGTACAAGGTACAGGAAACATTTGTGTAACATAATAAATCTAGTGTACACACTATAAAGTATTATGGCCTTTTGAGATCATTTAGGCATTATGGAAATAATTTGAAATGAATTTACACAAATAAAAATCATTATATGAAGCAAGCATCTTTGAGAAAGGCACAATGTGCATTTGTTGTTGCATTGTTTTGCATTTGTGAAATGTTTTATTTTTACAGACTTCATCTTAAGTCTTCATCTTAAAACTTAGGTAATGTTTATGCAATGTGATTGAATATTTCAGGACTCTATCTAGAATAATTGAAGAGACAAAACAGAGTAGTATATACAAATCAAATGAAAAATAGGGAAATAAAGCAAATAAAGCCTTCAATTTAATCTTTTGGTTCTTTTCTTACATTCAGCTTTTAAGCCAGTAAATAATTACCTTTGAGAGGTTCTAACAATTAAAGAATAACATTGATTAATTAGGAAAGAAAGTGAAGAATACTAATCAATCCTAAAAGACAGTTTTTCTTCTCCCACCTCAAGTCTTTTCGTCACCCACAAACAATGTGTTTTCTATACTGTTCAGATTCTTTTAAAAAACATTCATATTCTTGTCCATTCACACAAAACTCTCTTGGTGAGCATTGTTTTGGGAGGAGTGGGTGGCAGGCAGGGGGCACGGGATGTTGAGAGAACAGATAGGATGTCAGGTGAAGATGGAATGCTGTGCCCTCTCTAACCAGCTGAAGACTCTGCATGATTGTTTTCTTACAAATAATACCTGTGGGTGTTGAAATAGTTCAGGGAATCTATCAAACATACCCTTTTCACTTTGCTGTTGTAACTCTATAAAATTTATTCTCATTTCTAAAGAATCTTGGCAATAATACCTGTAGGCGGTTGAGTAATTTAGAGGAAATCTGTCAAACCCACTTCCACTGAGTTTAGCAATAGAATTCTGTAATTACTTTCAAAGTTGTAAAATGCAATTATTTATTTTCAGTGTGTTCAGAAAGTTCTAAATTGAGCTTTTTTATTTTAACAACTTTTAATGAGCTTAGTGGAAGAACTAACTCAAAGGGTAGATCTAATAACTGTGCAGAATTTAACTTAAAATAAGGAAAAAAATCAGTGCTGCATTTAGGTAACAGATAGGGCACTAATGCAAGCATAGTCCCATGCTCTTGCGGAGAGATAGTCCACATTTAGCTGTCTCCTTACAGAACTCTAAGATGATACAACTGAAACTATTCTTGATTCAATCTTTTCTGAGTAAAACCACATGGGTTTATAGAATATTTATGAACAATATAACTGAAGACCTCTTTTTCCTGCTCAACAGATACATTTAATATTTCTGAATTCAGAATAAGAGAACAAAATTGAAAACTCTGAAATTTATTGGAAGCCTAGTTATACTAGAAGAATCTCTTAGTACCCACAGAGTCAGGCACACAGTCAAATTACTTTAACAACCTACCCTTTTTCAACTGAGCTAGCTGACTGAACATTTATTCACTTTTAGTCCATAACAGATGTGATGTAATTTGACCCTGGACAATCCCTGAAAAAATAAAGGTAGTCCAAGACGAATTGAAATAATTTCAGTGTATATAAAGACAGATAAAATATAGGAATTTACTCATTTGTCTGACAAAACCTTATAACTTGATGATCAAAATTATTTTATATGCCATCAAAGTCAAAGATAGTAGGTCTCAGGACTTTTGAGTCTAAGAATTCTAAATGCTCAAAAAAGTAAAATTCGTAGTTCTGTGCAGAGATGCATTTCTTTCAAATATGTAAAGGCATTGTTTGGTGGGAATCCATTTACAAACCATTTTATGGGAAGTAGCAAATTTCTTTTCCCTTTCCCTCCCTGTTATCACCAAAGAATCCATATTCCATTTGGATTCACCTGATTATGCAGGAGGCATCTCAGCACATTACATCTTCAAAAGGCAAACTGGTTTGTGGCCAGTGAGGCTTAATCAAGTATGAGTGGCAAATGCATTGGACAAAGATGTTGGACCCTGCCATAATTAAAACTTCATTAATCCCAGTCAGTCACTTAATTTCTAATTTGCACAATGATATCGTCCTCCATTTGTGGTTTACATTTTGAGTAATATGTAATTTTTTAGCGTGAAACATGTCTCTAGCAAACATTCATGTTCAAACACAGAGAAGAAAAAAATAAGGGAAGTCCATCAAGAAATTAGATTCAAGTATTCATTTAACTCCACACAATTTCAGACAGATTTTCACCATTTACTCTCACCCATATATTCTCTGTGCAGACAAAATTTGCAATTAAATTATGGCCATAAAGTACAGGACAGTGTTAGCAAACTACATAATCAGAGCAAGAGCTACCTCATCAGAAACATGACATAGCCACCCTGGTTACACTAATGATACTTGAAAGAGAAACTGTCTATAAATTACATACCAAAATAGAAGGAAAAACAAAAACGATATCATTATTGCTGCTTATATAAAGGAAAATATTTCATCAGTCATCCTCTAAATAAACATGCTATATCTGTGCAACTAGTCACATTACCCTTTTCTATACAAAGTTTTTAATTACCCAGTTCTCAATAATCTCAACCATTTATTCCTTTTAATCAAGAAAAACACTGCTAGATTGCTGAACTTGACAAGTCCATCTTTCATGCTTGCTAGACAGAACTGTTGGTCCCACATCTTTTGAATATCTGTTTCAGAAGGATTTAGGATTTCCAATAATTTCCCTGGGAAATAAAACTCTCTTGAGATCTAAATTTTTATTTATTTGAAATGCAACATAGAATACAGCGGAAACTTTTTATATGTTGCATCAATCAGGTGCTATCCATTTTAAAAGGAGAAAAAAAACCTATTTAACATATCAAAATAATTTTCTTACAAGATAAATAGCTCAGAGACAATTCCCCTGCAATGTATGTTTATGAAAAATCAGCAGGAGCCATTTATGGTCTCATAATACATAAATCAACTGAAAGGACACTTGGTCAGAATCTAAAACATCACAACATTAACTCACTGTGATTATAAACCTTCCATTACCCCCCTTACAGGTTTCAAATTGTTGTAATGTTATAATTTTTGTTAGTAGCTGGTAACAACTAAATCGATTTAGATGATAATTATTTCTTAAATGTATTTAAATGTTGGTTTAGGGGGAGGAAAATAAATGGCTTTACACATTACCTAACAAAAAAAGCAGAAAAATACTAAAAATTGTCTTATTTTTCCTGACCTAAACAATTTTGTGACAAGGCAAATTAACTATTTCTTATAGACAGACATATATGCCACTAAGTGATGGAAATAAACAATTCTCTGAAATATCCATGTTTATTTTTTCACTCGAGATTTTGCTTTCAGAATAATTACCTATGCACAAACTCTAGATGGCAACATTGCACTTACTGTATTAGTAAAACAAATGTCACACTAAGTCCCTACATATCCTCTTTATCAACATTTTATGTGCCACAGATCTATAGCCTCTTATTATAAGTGTAATGAAGCAGAAGTTATTGAAGCATTTTATTGATTGCTCAGATCACAAGTTTACTGTCATACTGAATTGGCACCTTACTTGCTGAAGCAAACTGCTGACACCTTTTTAAAAAAGTGACAACTACATCTATTTCATGACCAGAAATCCATTTTCATCTCTATCAAGACAAGAATGCAATTTTCACTTCATTTAACTGATGTTAGGCCTGCTCAAGGAATGACACTTAGAAAAAGACACAAGTTTAAGGTTCTTAAAATAGTTCTGGTAACTAGAATGCAGCTCAGTTGTGGGAAAAATTTCAACCATCATTCAAATCTATAAACAATGCAACATTCTAAGAATCACTTATCTGAACTAGCGAGAGGGCAGATTTCTCTTTCAATTTCAACATTACTGAAACACTATTTTTATATTATTTTAATAAGAATCTATGCCAAAATATTACAGTTTTCATATGGAACCTTGCTCTACACAAGGTTCACTTTAGCATGGGATTATTTCTTGAGTAGTCCCTGTACAGGTCAAACATTCAAAAAAAAAATCTATTTTTCTGTGACCTATAAAGAAGGAAATAAAGATACTTAACACCTCTTCAACACTGTGAGTCGATGTTGTACAAAATTAGAAAAGCAGAAGCTGCAAGGAAGAGGAAACGAATACTTAAGTCTAAAAAAGGGCAGTGTTACTGAACAGAGGCTGTGATGCCCAAGTTATTTTAAGAATACACTTTCAAAGAACATAAAAACACAAACAGAAGATTGGTTTGAACTGGAAATCAAGTTAAGCGTTTTAGTGAATTTGTTATTTTTCTGAAAATAGCATCTATTAATTATTACTTCAACTTTACTGCAATATAATCTAATTTTTTGAACACAGAATTATAAACAGGGTAAGTATTCTTTGGTATAATTTTCTGGTAACTCCATGAACTAGGGTGGATAAATGATAGGAAAACCATATTGATTGAAAAATACTTGATAGAAGTGCTTCTTTTTGTTACTTTCTGCCAGCCAAAACCCTTGCAAAATGATTATACTTCACAGCTAGTTTCTATTTTATTTGTAAGGGGGAGAAAAAATCCAAGAGAGTAATTAGAAATTTTACTGCAGAATGCAATTACTGAAATCTGTGTAAACCAACTGAATAGTAATGACTGATATGTTTCTTATAAAGTACAAAAAGGAGAAATTATGGAGAAAAGCTTTTGTTTGTGTATTGCAGATGTATTCAACCTGCAGTACTTGAGTCAGCAGTTTCAAGAGAACACCACAATTAAATATAAGAAATACAGTCTTGATTTTGTTCTAGTACTCGCAATAATTAATTTTTTTTTTTTTGAAGTTGCTCATTTTTTTATGGATCTTCATAGCAAAATGAGAAAAACCTTACGAATTATAATGTTTATGGATGTAGCCTAAAATAATAACAGCGAAGTTGTATGATATACATACAGTCTTGAAATAGTGCTTTTAAGCTTTTGTTCCCATAGCTGAAATTGTGAGTAGTAGAATCAGTTAATAATTTTATTCTCTCTTGTTTTCTTGTGGGTATTTTACATACTAGCTCCATTACTTTAATGTAATGTAATTTGCTGTAGTTCAAATGATTAATTATTATTACTGTAAGTTCTGCTAGATCAAGCTAATGAAGATTCAGCACAATTTCCTGTCACTTCTCATCCCAGCTCAGCCCCCTCATCCCCACAGATAACACACTTCCAGCAAAAAAAATGAAAAGTACACAAAATAGAACCCTAGGACTAGCTATGTTTCTTAAATATCACATTAAAATTTTCCTAAACCATTGTAAGTAACACAAGCATAAAACCATTTAAATATACTTAAAGCAACTCATGATTCTCAAATATTTATACATACAGATTTTCCATAACAAATCTTTACTGTGGTTATGAGATACTGTTCTGTTTATCTGTTCATGTACATTTTATATTATTAAAGGACAGAATAAAGCTTGAATAAAGTGTAATTCTAAATGAAGAAAATGTTTAAAAACCATTAATATAATTTTAAAAGGTATTTGAGTCTTCTCTTTTGGCCTCTGTTTAACTGTGCTAGGCCTGTGAATGACAGCTTCCCTGCTTGAAGCACACAGAAAGCACAGCCTTCCTCATTCACTGTCAGTACTATGGCCTTTTCACACGTTCCCTCCACAGCAGTGTTTGTCCCCAAACACTGGAACCCAGCACAATGGCATTCCTACTTCAACACCCCCACCAACAGCACCACTACATATGAAGAATGCTAATGAGATGGACATCCCCCATCTCTGAAAGTGTTAACTATATCCCTATCAAATATAATGTTATTTCTATTGTTATGTATTCATCTCACTTGAACATTTCATTTCGGTGGTGATTTTTTTCTAAAATTATTCTTAATAGGAAATATAGTAGCTTGGCAAAAAGATTACAAAATGTCTTAGGCATTCACACTAATTACAGAATAATTCTAACAGCACTGTTTTTTAGATTTTTTTTTTCTACAAAACTGCATTTTACAGTCCCAGAATTCACAGCATTAAAATGTCAATATAAGCTTTGTCAAGATTTTAGTGGAACTTATAGGTCCTTATACACATGTGTAATTGCAATTATAAAGGTTTTAAAGGAAAAGAAAATAGAAGGCTTTGGTAGCATAGTGTTTATACATACATGTTTTCTTCCTTTCTCCTTTCTTTAGAGAAAAGCACAAAACACTTCAGAGTTCAAGTGCTCTCTCAGTTTTACCTGTTCTGCTGCACCTACACCATTCTCAAGGAATACTGTTTGAGGAATACTGAATATCCTCTTTAGAAGGATACAAAGAGTACAGCAAAGAGATGGTAGCTCCTCACTGTTTCCTTTCTCTGGGGCAAGGAGCAACAGAGTGATTATAAAGACGACACTGTGCAACCAGTGCACATTGTGGACCAAGAACTAGGTATTGTTTTAATTCAATACACGCATTTGAAAGTCCAGTTTTTAATAGAAACAGATTTATTAGCATATTATTATAGAAGCACATGTATTAGCATATTATTAGTTGTATGTTCTATTTGATTTCAGTGAACAGACTATAGTGTCTTAACACAGTAATACCAAAGAATTTTCCTATTTTAACTTCCACTCCTTTTTTATTTAAATGAAAAGACAAAGTAAATACAAGTAATTCAAATCTCAAAATAATGATGAGATAAATAGAAATCAAGAATATATATATTTTCTTTATTTAATGTTGTAAAGTAATGTCTGGATGTTATATTGGTATGAATACTGTATGCAGTCATCATAGCATTATGTTGTCAGGCCTCAGTACAACAGGACAAAGTGATAGTATTTTGATTGAATGTCCTGCTTCTTTGTTAATGTGTAAATCTTATATCTGTATCATATCTCAATGTGCTCTTTACAGAAGAAACTTGCCTTGGTTATTTAGAAAAAAGGTCAACGTAGGCAAAATATAGGAAGATTATAGTAAGAAGTATTGTTATACCTACTGTAAAACATGACCTACAAATACTATAATGATTTCATTTATGTTCAGTACTAACAAAACTTCAGTTAGAAAATAGTTGGAAAAATTAATAGAGACACACTTTAAACCGAATTATATGTCATATCTTTGAAGTAATGTAATTCACACAAGCTCTCACATATTAACTGCACAAAACATCCAACATCCTTGTGCTGTAACATTTTCATTCAAGCCCTTAAAAAATATTTTATTTGTAAGTTTTGCATAGACAACTGTCATATCTGTATTGGCATTTATCCTCATAATCTGGTCTCTTAAAAGTTAAAAATGTCCAACATGGTTATGCTGAACATATGTCTATATGCAAAGCTTTCATTATAAAGATACATTTGTCTTCAGAAGAGATCTCAAATCTCCTAAAATTATTATATTTTTCTTGTCATTTACAATTTCCAGTGGAACACTGCTGGGTAATCACCAGAGGAATGATTAACATAAGTTAATTTACTGAAATGTCTTTATATGTTCTTCACTGAGAAGAGCAAAAAGTAGTCAATAAGTGACTTGCATAGAAATTCTTTAGAAACTGCATTGTCTGTTTTGTTCTAATAATTACTGTTATACTTCCTAAATACTTGCATGCATGTTAGATATTTTTTCATAAGTGAGTAAATATTATATGTTAAGGCACTGGAAAGTAAAAGATTTCATTTCTGTAGCTGTTGTGACAGGCAGCATTGTCTTCAATGTAAAGAATTATCGACAAAAAGTGTAAAGATATTTCTCACTTTTTAATACATAACTCTGAAATATTCTGAAACAAGTTTTGTTTTTCTGCTTGTTTCTTTCTATCTCACATACATGCTCTCTCATTTTTGTTTTTGTTTGATTTCTTCTTGCTGACCGCTATTAGCTCTAGACAGGAATAGTCTCTTCCAAAGTCAATTCTCATTTCTCTTTATGGATCTGACAGCAGGAGGTGCTGTATAAACAGTGTGACTGACACTTTGCTTGCACCTCTCCTCCCCCTTCCTACAGAGGCTGGTAGCTTATCTGTCTGATGCAGTCATTCTTAACGCTGGGGCCCGAGATAATTTTTAAATCTGAGGTTCCTAGATAGTTGTTTAATCCCCATACAGATTTTCCAGGAAAAGTGTTATATGTCTACTATTTTTAGAAAGTACTCACCTAATCCTTAAAAATATATACATTTGCATGCATATAAATGAGCTTAAATAACTATGCTGAACAAGATAGTTTTTTTCTTACTTATATTGCCTAAAATAAAACACACAATTAATAAAAAATACACCATCTTACTGCTCTCCCAAACTATCAAACAGTATATCCAGTATCTGTATGCTACTATCTTTTCAAATTAAAATGCATGACTAGCATATTTTTTTAATGGCACATATATAGTAATTCAAATATTGAGTGTTTAAAATATTATACATTTATTTATATTTTTCATAATGCAACAGCAGTTATACTTAGGAGTGGGGTTTTTTATTTATTTAAAAAATGTTTCAAATAAATAATTATTTAAATTAGTTTTATGAGAAGATCTATGAGACCATTAAAAACTGCATGAGCAGAACAAGCAATGAAAAATTATTGCATTAGCGAATTTCCACATAAGGGACATCACAGCTAGGCACAGTATGCAGCAAGAAAAGATGAGACATATGACAACCCACACCAAAAAAGAGAAACAATTAACTCCTTTATTGTTGGCTTTGCAATTATAAGAGAAGCATTTCATTTTCCTAGCAGGCACTGCAGCGTATGCAGTATATGTCACACTACTTTGACACAGTGCCAATTGTTGGTTTATAGAATTAGTACATTTGAAAATGAAAACAAAAAAGCAGACTTGTAAAGAGTGGGACAACTCACCTGTTTGCAAGAGTTTGCAGACTTTAATCGTTGGTGCAGGGCCAATAGAACTCCTTGGATATAAATCTTTGCTCCTGAGAGGCTGAAACCGTCTCTCTTAAAGACCCAAATAGGTCCACACAAAGGAGTGATGGAATTTTTCAGGCATCTGTCAAGTAGAGGAGCCATGCAAAGAAAAGAAAAAGGTGAAAAAAGCAACAGCATTCTTTTGACCGAACTGAAATATACAGTCTGTAACACAGCCTCAGCATCAGAACTAACTCTTAATATCTATTATTTATATCTGACCTGGGTTAAGTCTTGGAAAAGCAACTCCTGCATTTCTAGTGGCCATCATGAAGGACGTATTTATATTGCGACACCCCCCATGAAAGACTCATAAGCTTCGTGAGCACACCTGAATAGTTTTGAAGTGTGCCTAACTAGCTGCACGGAGTGTCATGGTGTGCACTGATTGCCTTATCTTCTCATTTATCACAGATGAGTTGGAACCAACCTTGCTGAAATATGCTTGCATTGTCCTGATAAAATTGCAAGATCCATGTTGTTTCTGTACACAGTTTCCTGTTGAGGAGCTGACATATACCTACTTTATTATAAATGGTAACATTCATAAAATATAATCAACATTCTCATTTTATTATAACCTTCTCATTGCCACTACTCAAAAACCAACTCCTAGCAAATAAAAATGCTCACCATAGCTGTTTAATAATAAGGAAAGGTCAAATGAAGAGATAGATAAAATTGATTCATGGCGATGGTCTCAACAAGATCTTTTTCTTGCTATTCTTAGATTTCAAATCACTGTAAAAGTTGAAATCATTCTCTCAAAGGGACCTAATGTCAATATGTGTGACAAATAAAGAATGATTATTTTGGCTTCAGGCATTACTAAGATGCACGTGCTTTGCAGATATTTTTTTCGTAATGCATACGTGGGCCCTTCTTATATGACAAAATAAAACATCATTAAGTAGCATTTCAGGCTTTAACCGGGGGAAGGGAAGGGAAAAGAAGGGAAAAGCAAAAAAAAAACCAAAACCCACCAAAATCTGGTTTTGCTAGTAATATACAAGAAAATGCAAAGAATAGGAAAACATATAGAGCACATTTGTGAACAATTAAAATAAAATTATATATATAATTTTTTCATCTAGCCAGCCTATATTCGTAGATTCATATTTTCATATAAATGGTGGATTTCTTAGGTACATAAATACTAAGAATGAACTACAGGTTTAGTCAGAGAAAGTACCAGTGGATGAATTACACTTTACATAGTTTATTGAGAATAGAAGACAACCATTCCTTTCAGATATGGGAAATATTTAGCCTCAAATAGCTGTTCACTCAGCTGTGAGAACAGAGACAGAACTAAGGCTTTTGGACAAATACAGAAGTTACATATAATACAGTTAAATCCATCTTCATAGATCAAGAAATACGTAAACATGCAACAGACTGTACAACAGCCTCTGCTACAGTGTATTTTATGAATGATTTAAGCACATGGTTAAAGAAAACTGTGTGTTTATTTTTGTCAAAGGCATTACTTTTAAAAAAACATGTAAAAATCCAAGTCTTCTGACATGCATAATTTTGTGATATACACTCATCATCTAGTCCATAATTTTATGCGTTCTCACATAAACAGTCCATATAGTACGCTTACTTTTCCAGCAGATATCCTTGCACCTACTTCCATCCTGCATACTTAACAGAAAATACCTTTTTTGAATTAGTTGGAAAAGCCATTAAAATTTAGTTATTTAAACCCCATTGAAGTTCCAATGTTCTGATATTTACAGGACTGTATAATAAATATTTCGGCAAAATACACAAATATTAGAGTAAATAAAAGCACTACACAAGGTGTGGTAAAATCTAAAGGACTATCTCCATGGTTAACAAAGCCAATTAAGAAATGTCTTGAATGAAAGCCTATCACATGATTCTTCCAAAGTAATTGAGAACTGTCTATCAGTCCTGTACATACTTCCTCTGTTACAGAAGTAGAAATTGGTACGCAGAATCTTGTATCAATGACAAATGTGAAGAAAGAGAAGCAACATAAGATATGGAAAGATAGATACATGGGTTCAGTGCTCTGCAGGGACTTAAGAAAATGAGCTGAAACCCTGTCCATACTTAAGTTTATGATAAAAATCCCCTCTATCTAAAGGGAGACTAGACTTCACTAAATAAGGCTGACGGGGATTCACTGAACACGCATAATATGCATGTTAACATACTCTTACTGATTATCCTAAAAAGTAATACTGCAACACTTTTTCAAAATATGGCATTGAAATAAAGGCTACAAACCAGAAGGAATACTATACAGCATTAAACATTTGCTTTTAAAACCTGATTTGTCAGGATATGGCCATGCAATTGAACATGAGCAAGAACGATTACAAGATGACAGCCAGTGAATTAATACTGGAGTGAACTAATAATGGAGTCAGACATGAATTTAAGAAGATCAGATGAGGTAATGAATAAGGTTTGCTCAGGAAGTTAATTTACTTCAGGACTAAGCAAGCAGCATCAGAATTCACTTCATGTTATGTGATGAGGAATGGTCATAGTCATACTTAGTTCAAAGAAAATAAAAGGTTGAAAAATCTGATCCCAGTAAGTCTCTGAAAGTTTTAAAGTTTCCTTAAGCAAATAAGGTTTTTACTAAGTGCTTCTGACGTAGTTACCGTAAGAAAACCATGTCAAACAAATGAAAATAAACACAAGTAGTGCTGCTTTTCTGAGTGTGCAACCAGACTGAAACACAGCTATGAGAAAATGTGCGTATCCTGGAACTGGATGTTACATTTGAACATTCCATATAATACTATTAATTATTTTACTACAAATAATTTTAATGCCAGTACAAAGCAGCCATGCTGAATCATCTTTTCTGAAGGTAAAAAAACCTTCAGGACCAGAGAGGGAGTAGTTCCAGAGCCAGCTGTGATGTCCGGGAAAGGAAAAGATCCACTATAGCAGACAGGTCTAACACCCAAATTAGTCAGTCACACTGAGTATCAGGCGCAAATAATTTTATAAGCAAAAAAATCATTTCCATAAAAATCAGCTGATTCTATCCATAACTGTTTGCTTCATTCCACACTTAACCTTTTGTTTCCAGATATATAGTCTCAAAAAGATTGCATTCTTTCATTTTTTCCCCCATTCTTTTCACCTACTTTTTAAAATTCTAGAAATCAATGGTATTTAGGTCATTAGGCATTCACTGAAGTACAAAACTGTGTGTGCCTAGAAAGGGAAAGGAATAAAGGTAGAACAGCAAGCAGTAATTTCAGAAGAGCATACTTTTACTGAAATAGTCTGTAAGTTTATTGCTCTGGGTACCTGTTTGGTGAAGGTAATCTTACCATGAATTTTTTACCTAGAGTGCTAACTTAAATATTCCCAGTTTAGGAATATTTACGTTGTTCTCATTTCAAATTGATGTAGGTATGCAAGAATAATTTTCAGTGTACAGCAACCTACATCCAGACTTCCATCCAATAGTCTGAGCTAATACTCTTTTGAAAAATAAGAGTATAAATAATGACCCCATAAAGAATCTCTCATCTCCAAAAGAGTGCTTTCATATTATGGCTTTATAAGACCAGTGTGCAAAGCAAGGTGAAAAGAACCTATAGGCAAAATTTCCCAAATATTTACATGTCAAGTCAAGCATTGCCTAGTCCTTTCGACATAATAACTGGTCAAACATTGCAAATGTTGAACTGTGAAGCAGGAATATGAAGGTCAAAACCAGTGTGTTTATCATTGCAAAAAAAATAAAGGCAAAGACTAACTCTTGGGAAGCGTATAAGCTAACTAGTAAGGTTCAGGAACAACTGATCATGACATATATCTCTCGGGAGGCTAAAGATTTTATTGTGAGGTACTCATAGAATTCCTGAGAGGTAGTGATGAGAAATGAGTCCTTGATCAGAAAGTGAAATAAATTTTAAATGAAGGAAACTTCCCTTCAAGGAAAGCTGAGCAGGTAGTCAAAAATAATGGAAAATATTTTAAGTGATAGACAAAAATCCCCTCTCTCTATAAAATTTTAATGCAGAATTTAAAATACTGCTTTAGAACTCATCTACATTTTTTTAATTGAATAATTTTTCCCATTGAAGCAGTCTTAGCTGGTAGATAGTCAGCCATGGATAAAAGGAGAGCACCAAAGGACCTTTGCTCCTCAACTAAGATGAACCGTGTAAATACACCTTCATTGCTTTTATTCTGTCATTGATTTTTTGGCTTGATATCACATGACAAACATTGAATTTCCTTGAAGAAAATAATTCTTTTAAAGTGTAATTTTACACTCCTCTGAAGAGCAAAGATGAGAAATTTTCCCTAAAACAAAACTCTGAGATTTTAAATTGATGGAGATAATGGCATGAAGCCACTGTGGAAACAGGAGAGAAAAATGTGCTGCTTTCTGTCTTGTCTTAAAATTTGCTGAAAATTATAAGACTGCAGTGTTGATCAAATAGAGTGACAGAAAGAATGAAATCCAAAGGCCAGTAGGATACCCGTAAAACATAAGTAGAACCTTTGTAAAGGAATGGGGATATCACCCTCAGGCAACTCACAATCATAACAAGAAGACTGCAAAAAAAAAAAACCAAAAAACAAACAAACCAAAACCACATCTCCCCAAATTCAGTGTGTTAACTGTCTTTTTACTTAAATTCATGACATTATCAGGCCATAAATATTAGTATTCTGTTGAGTTCTATTCTGTATCAGTTTCTCTCAGCAAATAACCTGCAAAGCAGTAAAAGTACTTTTAAAATAAATAACAGTATTAGAATAACAGGTAAAATAAATCTTTTTTTTTTCTGTTATGAGAAAAAAAATACCTTTTAATACGATCAAAATACTAGAAATTCTTTTTACACTTCCTCAGGACAAGGCTTTTCCTGAAGGTACTTTCAGTATGCACTGTACACTGCAAATATCTTACATCGTGAGCCTGTGCTAGCATACACTGTACTTCACTGGTTCTTATTTTTAGCAAACACCACACAAGCATTCTGTCCAGGGCAACTGGCATCCACCATCCAAAATCCTGGTGTATACAGAGAAACTGAATGATGGAGAACATGCATTTTACAGTGCTGTTCAAATTATATCAGTGTGTTTTTACTCAAACAAAACCTAATCTAACAGCTGTTGCGTACTTTTGTTTACATACTATATGTCAAATCGTATTGTCCCCAAGGTACTTATGAGAGATGCTTTAGCAGTCATTTTCTTAAATACTGATGCCTATCCGAATTTGGATTTTTCCACCATTGAACAGAGTGACAAGCACACGATTGCTGTACTTAAAGCAATCTTTCACAGCTGCTTTGCTTTTGCAGTGATCCCATTAAATTGACGGCATATGCCTGTGGGGTCTACAATGTTACAATACTGCTGAACAAGATGTTGATTGTACAATACAAATTTGTACAACACAACTTGGCTTTTTTGTGGGAACTATTCCCCAGGTCATCCTTCCATTTATTTTAACCTGAGCAACACTTAATTTAAAGATTTATCTATCTCTGCAACCTTTTACTGAACACCTGGTTATATTAATCGTTTAGAAGTGCAAACTAACACTCAGTGGTTAGTAGGCATGAAAACGTAACCAAAAAGTCTCCTCAGTTCCTAAAATGAGCATGAGTCATGTCTTTTCTTGAACTGAACGAAGTAGCTCTGCATTAAATATGCTGGCACATCTTCTGCTTGAGCAAGTGGACCGAAATGGTGTGAATTGTTAATGCCTTGCTGCTTTGGTTCACGGCTTGTGATTGATCATTTGTAACTATATCTACTCCTTGTTCCATGAAATCAAGTATGGAGTAATGGGTTCATCAGATTTTTGGGTTAAATTGAGAGTGAAGAGGTACTGTGTGTGGAAATAAGAGTTGCCATGTTCGGGGCTGGCCTTGTAACAGCATGGAATCTAAAGGCGATATTCAAAACCACTTCACTCATCATACGCTTACTGATTCTGAATAGGGTCCATTTGCAGGGGACATTTGGTAGTTTTCCAATACACTTTATGCCTCTTTCTCCACTTCTACCACCCTGCACAATTAATTATTTATTTATTAAATAATTTTAAACTAGAATAGCTTATAACAAGTCAGCATAGAAAACTAATAGATTTCAATAACCTGCTACGTAAAAGTAAAAATAGTCTTGGAATGAAATGACTGCCCTCCTACTAATGAATGATACTACCTAAATAGTTAAGTCATTTGCATGACGCAAGCTATAAAGAATGCAAAGTTTTACTTAACATTCAGAATTATAATCTCATGTTTTGTAGGAAATTATTTTTCCATACAGAAAGAAAGAGTTACAATGGCCTTAAATTTACTCCTTAGTCCATTTATGTGCAGGAATGACATCTCCAGACACTACAACATGGCTTGTGACTTTGCAAACAGCAGTGTGAGGGACCGCAGCAATACAAGCCAACAGCAACCAGAAGTGACAACTTGTGATGGCCTGCAGGAGAGTAATCACATTACAGTATCTCCACAGAACAAGAAAGGTAATGTATGTCGGTATCAAACTTGCTGCAATGCCCAGTGTTCTGTTTGTGCCACAGAAGCCTCACTGTATTTACTGTGCCAACTATTCCATCGTTTTAAAACAATAGATAAAAGGTATTTAATTACATGTGAATGCTTAACTTGGAGTGAATGGATCGCTCTAATCCCATGCAATTTACAACTGTGTTTTCCTTCTGCTCTTGTGCTGAAGTTTAGAGACAAAACTAAAATCTGGACAAATATAAGACCAAAAGAGAAATACAAGGTAATAATTGACTACTATTGCTCCTCATTTAGGAGTAAAGAACAACACGGAAGGGGATTAAAGAGAAGGGAAGTGGAAAGGAGTGTACTGCATGTATATATCATGTGATCACTATAATCATGTTAAGAGAAAGAGACACACAGCAGATTCATTCAGTTTCATCCAATCTAGGTCATATAAGATTTAAAATCTCTCTTCTTTGTTTAATATTTATCCTGATGAATGTAAGTATAGTGCAAGTCTACAGCAACCTAGTCAATGAGCAAGTTTAGTCATTAAGAGTTTCTGGAAGGCTTCAATTCATGCAAAATAAGAGAAATGGAGGAAGCAACCATGAATGAAGAAGATACTTTTTTCAGAACTTGTTTTGAGAGTTCTCTGTCTTTTTTACTCTTCCTGTCTTGCTTCATGCTAGCATTAGACAAACCTTTCTCATGTCAAACTTACTATGGCTCTGTTGGCTTGCAGCTGTTAAGAAGCTTTCCCACACTTACAGAAGGAGCTGTACCACTATTTGGAAGATGACTATCAAGTCTATGGAGGTCTTCTATAAAGAACAATAATTTTCCTGGCTATTTCCTCTCTTTAGTTGTGATTAACTTGCAGATTCAAGTCATTGGTAGCATAAACTGAAAATGCCACCAAAGAGATAAATAGTTTCATCATAGAGAGTAGTAAGGTTCTGAATATATCACTGGGTTCTTTTTTCAGAAGTACTGAGAGGGTATAAGTCCAGCTTCTCCTCAGAGAGTTATGGTGGTTATTTAGTTGGGGCTATCATGCTCTTCTTATTACAACTGTTTTCATGAGTATTCTCTTTTTTTATTAATCCAGATTTTTTATATATAAATTTTGAAATAACAAGAAAATGCTCATAATGAAGACTGCCTTCTTTCTTCCTAAAATCTGGTCAGGGAATGATACATGGCCTGTGAGGAGATTCAAAAAACCATGAAAATTCTACTCCTAGCTGGAATGAAGTCTGCTTTGCTTCTCTGAAAGTGGTTAGGTCTAGAAGAGAAATAAGCAGACTACTTATATAGACATTTGTTGAGGTGCACAATTTAGGACTCATTTTAATGATTTACAAATGCTACATCTTTGTATACTTCTTCCATGATGGGAGGATTATTTATAGACACAGGCACTTCTAAAACCTGAAGCATTTGAACTCATTTATTTAAAAACTTGTACTAAAAATCTTTGGTCTGAATAATGACAAGAGGTATTCAGGAAAAAGATGCCATAAGGATGTATACTTAAATGCCCAATTAAATTTACTATAGATATTTGCTAGAAAATAGCCATAAAGGGAAGCCCAAATAAATAATTCTTAGCCTTCTTAAACAGAGTTGAAATTATGTCTTATTTATAGATCATAAACAGGGGTAGAAAAATAATCTGTGTGTGTTATCCCACTGAAACTTTGAGAAAACGCTTCTAGATTAAAGTACCTACAGAAAAAAGACATGCAATCACTGAAAAAAAAAGATGAAAAACTGTGCAAATATTAAAAGGCTAGAATTACATAAACCAATATATTTATTCATGAGCTTATTTACTATTTGCCATTTTTAGTTCAATTTAAGGACACCATCCTACACAAAAGTTAATAAGTCTTGATTTGCTTTTCTGTTCCAAGTCCTCAATGCAGTGAACAGAAAGCCCATCCTACACATTATTATATTGCCAATTTTGTCTCCACATATGATGCATTAGTATTTCACTGGAGAAGTAAGATTCAGCCTCACTATGCAATCATCTGAAAACTTTAAAAAAAGAAATGTGTTACTGCATATAATTAAGACCTAGTTCTTTAACAAATATGTTAATGTATGAATATGCTCTAACCAACTACAAAGTAAATATTTACCACTTAGAGAACAAATGCCTTTGCAATGTAGTCTATACCTCACATAAAATGCAGAATGTACAGCTGTCGATCCTTTGATTTCCAGCAATTAGCAAGTACAATATTCTATAGATGCAAATTTATTGGAAATGCAAGAAATCAAATATTCCAAGTTATCCTTGGAAAAAAAGTAATTGGACAGGCAGGACAAAATATTACTTCCCCCCCCCCCACCCCCAACTGAAATAGTATGAAATGAAAAAAGAATTTAGATGCTTGTGAAAAAATGCTACTTCTATCAGATGCTGTACACATACATGTAACAGGAAGTTCTACTTGAAAGACTTTATAGACTAAGATACAGAAAGAAAACTGTTACCAGTTCCAATTACTTTAGCTACACAAAAAGATGAATATGCTGTGAAAAAAAATTTAATATTTATTCATAGACTACAGATAGTCATGGTAAAAAAACTAATATAATGAAGGAATGTCTTGAAAGTTACTCAGTGACTTCAGAAAAAAATTCCTTAGCAGTGGAAAGTGTATGGCCTACTAGCATGTGTTTGAGTTACACTGGGTGCTGCAGAGAAGGAAGGCAGGTCTCATTTTCCTGACTACACTTTTATGTTAACTGTGTATTTCGACTAGAGTATGAATACTTTGAATGCTTTGAATCAAAAGATGTGCTACAATCCAGAAATGTCACATTTACTTGATTTAATCTGATTCCCATTAAACATACAAGTACTTTTTTTTTGTATAGGTTTAAATGTTTAATTCTAAGTAGCTTTTTATTGTGATAGGAGAGAGAAACACTTCTTCAGGAACATTTAGAAAATACACTCCAAACTTAACGTTTTGGTTTGTTGTATACCATCACACTAGGGGATATCACAAGCTATTTCTTGTGCCCATAGTAAATTTCTAAATTGTGCTTACTGTTAATGTCCACATTGTTCCAAGTTTTCCTAGTCATGCATTATAGCTATTGTTTTAGAGAGAATCCTTCCACTATAAGAATTTTATTCTGAACCAGGTTTTCAGATTGAAAAATATGAAGTCATATACCTCAGTCAATTTAAAACATGTACTTCTTGATAGCATCATCTTAAATACTATTTGCTTACTACCCATACTTCAAAATAATTTATTATTAAATATTTAGCTTACCTTTTTCCAGTTTGTAAAGAAATCATAATACTTGAGACTATATATACAATAGCTGTTTTTATATTGTGCAATATTCTTCAGTGAATGCAAATTTTATGAAACAGGTGAATCATCACTATAGCAGTTGTGTGATTAAAGCAGAAACTGTCACTGAAATGGTGCTAGTGAAATTACCTGTCATTCTCTGGAAGAAAGTCTAAGATAGATAGTACACAAGTTACCTTTGATGACAGAAATAGCAATACTTGACCAAGAGAAATTCACTGTTCACAGAACTGTTGAAAAGAAAAGGCGAGAGGAAAATACTAATGACATTATTCACCCACCATACCTATTTCAGGTGAATATCCTAAGCTGCCTCTTTCAAGGCACTCAAAGAAAACAGAGAAAGCATGAAGAAAAATTTTGACTCTTGTAAATTTTAAGAGCAATATGTCATGTTTTAAAAACTCCACATTCAACTGCAATAGCACACGTTCAAGTGTTAAAAACACATCTCCTACCTCAACAGAATCCCTATTCCACAACTGACATTGCGTGCCAAACCTCTCCAAAGTAATACAACTTCAAATAAGACAGAGAAAACACCATCTATAAAGTTTTGCGTCTCCTTGGTTGTAATTTTCCCCCCCTATTTTTTTTTTCCCCATTTTCAATTGTAATTACAGCAGCTTCAATGCTGTTCTAACATGCACAAACAGGGAACTCTTCAAAGGTACTGCATATCACCTAGGACTGCTGAAACATATTTCCCCCCACTTACTCTTTTTTGTACATATTTGCCATATTTAGGCTCAAATGCCATGTTTCTGACTCAGTTCTAACCTAACTCGGAACACTTTATGTCAAGACAGAATGGGAAAACATATTACAAATATATTACAATTTCTTATGATAAGGTCAAGGTGCACCAATAGTTGTAGTTTCTGATTCTTTACAACTGAAGGGTCCTTAGCTTTCTAGGCAGTTGCCTAACTGAAAATAAAAGTAGATTTGGGAGAACAATGTTCAAGTCTAATCAGAAGTACTCAGTACTCAGGTCTCCCCTACCAAATTCTACTTTCAGATCTCTTGAAAAAGATTTGGAAAGAATATATTAGATATTTTCTAAAGTTTGGCAGGACAGAAAAACTGTCTCTTATAAGTTCAAATACAAAACAAATAGGGGAAAAAAAAATCACTATGTTTCTTCTTTCAAGTATTCTAAGCATACCTATCATTCTTTCCAGTTTTAATTGCATGATTATATACACACCATAACAAAAAATACTGCCTTCAATGAATTATGAATCCGATTTGATATACATCAGTATATTGATTGCTGTCTGGTAGATATTTGGCATATCTCATCTGCCCTATGTGGTTCACTGAATGATGGAACAAAATCCTTGTGTTGTCCAGGTAGCTGCAAAAGTCCTACAGTGACAGAGCACAAGTGGTAGGGTTTTCTTTAAAAAACACTGCTGGAATACACTGACTTCAAATGTATTCAAAACTATGTCCTCAGCCACTTTTACCCTTTATGAGCAGTCCACACATCCCTAATGCCTCATGGATATCAGTTTAATAATTAATGTCTAGGTCAAGACATCCTCGTGGGGAAAAAAAAAGTTATACTGCATCAAACTACTGAATTTGTATAATGTTCAAAAATTATTGGTGAGCTTTTTTGCCCTGATGTACAGACAAGTTTTATCTGCGTTTTAATTATCAACATCGTATTGAAAGTATCATGAATGTTCTAATTAGACTATAGGTTCTAAGAACATGTATTGCAGAAGTGTTAGTATGCACATTTGCACAAAATTTCTTAATATATATTAGCACCAATGCTGACAGTAGTAAAATTAGTTTTATATTAGAAAATATGGGATGATATCTATCATAGCCAACATTAGAAAACTGACAAACCTATGACTTTTTACTACATGAGCCAGATATAGTTCTTCTGTGTACTATTTTAGTGGATGAAAACTATAATTAAAATAAAAAAGTATATTTTATTTGGAAGAGACCTACAATGATCATAAAGCCCTAAAAACAATGGATTACACAATTCAGAGAGGGCTGAATGCTAATTTTCTAGGTATGCAGAATTCCTTACATGTAGTGAAAATCTTTGAAAGCATTCCATGTTTTGAATCAACCCTAGGTTTGAAAAGTATTTACCATTTATTTCTAGAAACTTATTTCAAGTGTATCACAGACTAATAAATGAAATGAGGTGATATAATATATATATGCCATACTTATTTTGGCATACAAATACGCTTCTAGACTTACCTGAAAAAAAGACAGTATATCAATTCTAAAACCTACTGAGTTCACAAGTATTAAAATGCCTTATACAAGAAAAAAATATTCTTATATATAATGTAGCTTTAAATATCTTGTAATATGGTTACAGTGTTATATCTTTTAACTACTGAATATTTATAACTAAATATCTAACCTAATCAAAATCAATTGTATGTTCAAACATATATATAACATATAACATGTATAACCCATGCCTCAGATACTCTTAGAAATAATGTTGCTTAGTAAGGAATTCTCAGATAAGGTACTGTTAAATAACACACACAAAAGTAGGAGAAGAAATAGGCATAATCAGAAGCAAGTTGGCTACTAGGCAAAGAAAAGCAGATTAAAGAGCAGGAGGGATTTCAGGAAAGGGGGACCACAGAAGTAAAATTCCCCTTATCTAACCTAAACATACATGTAGTTTGTTTTGTTGAATTCCAAGGTTTAGTAATTTAAGGGAATTTTTTTGGCTTTTTTTTTTTTTAATAATCTATAGTTATACAAGAGCAATAAAACTGCAGTAACAATTAAGGTACTTTGGAGATGCATTCATTCAAACATGTTAATAAACAAAGGTTACCTTTTCAATTTGATTTTGTGATCCAACAAAATCAGTTATCCTGTCCTGTGCAGTTCTGAATCACTAAAATTATGTCAAAGGAGTCCTCAATAATTTTCTAGATACAGTTGGAAATGTGTTTCTTTTGCTTGACACCATTATGAAGAACCAGGTCATTCACTGTTCAAGATACTTTCTTCATTAATGACAGATGGTCTGAAAGATGAAAAAAGAAGTCAAGTCAATATTTGTTTTCAAAATTAAAAATGGACACATCATGCTCCCTTTTCCCTGTTACCTTAAAAATATACACTGGCCTGTCTCCACTTTGATGCTGGTATTTTCTGAAATACTACCACCAGCTTCCTACTAACCGTGACATAAGCTGTAGCAAGCTGTCTGCAGTGATAGCCTGCATAAATCATCATTCCTGAAGGGAACAGATGTTCAGGGTATGAAAGAGTAATACCACAATTTAGTCATAATTAAAATTCACCTTAGCATGCCTCTATCAGTGAGCAGAGAGGAACATTTCACTTCTCACCTACAAAAATGAAATGCCTCATTTCTTCTGCTTCAGGAAAATTAAGCCTGAACCTTTTGTACATTGTTTGAGTTCCATATCTGATACTGCATCATATAAAGGACATTTTCATTTCACTTCAACTGCTATAGTTTTCTTCTTCTTCCAAACACAAGAAAATGACCTTTAAATGGTGTACTGCCTTTGCATAAAGCACACTTACAATTATATCTTCAAAGTAGATTGTTGTACATTGCATGCAGAAATATAATCAGCAGCTATCTAGCTGCAGATAAAACTGTATCAATAAACACATTCATTGTACTGGTAACAATTCAGTCTGGATGTATTAAAAAAACTTAGGGGCTGAAGGCCTTTAAAAATTTAGTACTGTAAGATCACTAAAATCAGTAGGAGTTAGAGGATTAGCTCAGGAAAAATCTGATCCTTAGCCTTATAACTGCCATTAATGTTAATGGAATGTATCTATACACATAATTTTGAAAATGTAAGCCTCATACTGCTATTATTACAG
Organism: Megaceryle torquata; assembly: GCA_024611175.1. Taxonomy (NCBI): domain Eukaryota; kingdom Metazoa; phylum Chordata; class Aves; order Coraciiformes; family Cerylidae; genus Megaceryle; species Megaceryle torquata. The sequence continues at coordinate 61,489 of JANIJG010018736.1, forward strand.
TTGGATTACCTTAGATGAATGACAGCTCTTTTGAAAAACTGCTTTCAATTCAGAAACCTTTCTAACATGGGGCTACTTTATTATGAAATACAAAGCATGTGATTATGTTAATAAATATGTTAATAATGTTATGTTAATAAATAATAAAACTACTAAAGTGTAAATGGCTGAGGTTTTCATAGTGATTTAAAGGTTTAAGATAAAAGAGAATTTATCTTCTCATCAACATTGATATTGTCAATCAATTAAAAAAAACCCCCCTCATTAAACTGTGGTTTAGTTTCCCCATTAAATGTCTTTAGTGACTGTCAACTTATAAAACTTCACAGTGGATTCTAATGTCCATGAATTAGATCCTCAGTGAATGTAAATTAGCTAGCCTCATTGAGTTCAGTACAGCTACAGTAATTCACCAGGACTGAGAATGTGAATTCATAAATCTATTAATCTAGTAGAAGTCATTCTTTAAACAAATTTACTTCTCAACAAATAAGTGAATGTCAAATTTATGCTGGAAAAATTGTGGTTTGCTTTCTTCCACAAGGATGCATCTACATTAGCATTCGAGTTCAAAGACTGAAGTTTTTTAAGTGAGGAACCCATAGCTTCCACTTAATGTCCTTTGATTTGTACCACAGAGCAGTTTCAAAGCAGGCAAACTGAAAATTTCTTCACCATGAGGGTGGTGAGACACTGGAACAGGTTGCCCAGAGAGGTGGTGAAGGCCCCATCCTTGGAAGT